>VYXH01010673.1:0-57392 GCA_013397275.1 Burhinus bistriatus | reverse complement strand
GTCTCCCCCCCCCCCCCCCCCTTCCCTGATGGCAGCGAAGCAGGAGACGCTTGCAGAGCTGGACCCTCGGTGGGAGCTGCGCAGGGTCGGAGGGAGGCCCACCCCGCGCCGTGGTGATGCCCGGTGCTCCCTCACCTCCTGTCCCCCCTCGGGAGAAGGAGGCTTTAAGGCGACCAAGGGAAAAGGCTCTTCGTTTTGCAGGGAGTGTGATTCTCATACAGATGAGGGGTTTCCCCCTGCGCGCCGCTGCCCGGGGATCCATTTCGTACTCTTGCTTCTTCCGTCCCTCTAAAACAGAGGGGGATTGTTCTCTGTAGTTAAAACGTCTCTGCTTTAATTAAACGGAACCAAACTCTGGTGGTTTTGGGCAGTGTTGTGCTGAGAGGGCCCGTCTTGATAGTGAAGATGTTTCATTTTGATCGAAAGCGTTTTTTAGGGGTTACGGAGAGGAAAACTTCATTGGTGTGAGTGAGAGCATTTAAGGCAAATGGGAAGGAAATAATAAATCTGACTATTCAATTTGGAAGTATGGAAGTATGAAGTTTAGTGTCTACCATGGTTCTTGGACTCTATTGATTGTGAAGAACAATTTGCTTCTCGTATGTAGCCGCAGCTAAGCCTTGTGTAAACGACGTGAGCAGGAAGAAGGGAGTTTCTGGGTCTAAGTAGAGCCCAAGTGAATTTTAGGAATTAATTTTAAATTCTGGGGCAACATCCCTAGAAAACGAGAGCATGGCTTTTAAATGACTAGCAAATCTTAGCCAGCCAGTTCGCTGTGTGAGAGCTGTGAGCACTACCAGCGGTGGGGATGCAGGACAAATACCAGAAAGCAGAAATGCTGCAGGTGGCAGTTATTCGTTAAGTTTTCCAAAATACCTGCTTCGTGGTGTGGGATGGGTAGGGTATTTCTGAAAGACAGGAACGACTAAACCGTCACATAGTATATGCTGGTGTTATAAACCAGTGACACTGGAAAGCAAGTTCCTCTGTTGTAGGAACTTGTATCTAATACTGTGGCAGAGGAGATTGCCCCGACCTGGGTTTCCAGGAATTGATGTCTTGGAAGTGCTTTTGAAAGGGTGGAGAGAAGAAGAAGTGTCAAATAAACTGAGTATTCTAAAATACACTTTAAGTGTATTTGGATATACAGTGTGGGAAATTGTATGTGTAATAAAAGAACTAAACTTAAATGGAATTAAAAAAAAAATTTGTTTCATGGTTTCAAAAAACAAGACTGTGCTCAATTGGTGCTTTTTGTTTGCGTCCACTGCTCTAGAGAGAAGTTTGTCATGGTTTTATAGTAGGTTTGTTTTTCTATGATAGTTTCTTTTCTGAGAGGGATGATCCTCAGCAAAATTAGGGTATTTCTCTGCTGAGCTGCAGGGGTGTGAGAGTTGAAAGTAGACGTAGTGTTGCAAGGAGATAAAATCGGATTTAGAGCTAATTGAACATTGCGATTCACTGGTCCGTGCCGTGCTGTTAGACACTGGTTTTGGGAGGCGTAGCTTCTTTTCAGTGTCGCTGGGTTTCGTCCTGAGGAGGATGAATATTCAGTTTGATTGCATGTGTTTTACACATCTTTGTGTTGTTGAAAAAGGGTGCTTCTGTACACTGCGAGACTTCTGGTGTTTTATTGTTTGCTGCTTGTGAAACTTTCAGCTTGTGGAGAATGGATGTAGCAGTTACATAGTCCCAAACAGAAATGGAGAAGGCACTGTTAAGGTGAACATGCTAATAAAGGACTATTTTTGTTCCTAATTATTTACCATGGCCAGTCCTGGAGTCTCACACTGGAACAGTGTTGTCTGACGGTGGAACAGAAACATCTGCCTCTTGCCAAATAATTGAACTGTTAATCGATTGATGTTAATTGGATTGTTAATTGAACTGCCATCTTAGTCATACGTGCATGTAATGTATTTAGTGCGTATGCTTTACTAAAGTAGAAACAACAGGAATATTGTGTTACTTACTTTGCAGTTTTGGAAGCTCAGAAATGTGTTTATGTATATATGTGTGTGTATGTCTATACATCTATAAAGATGTGTAAATATGAAATATACATGTGTATATATAACACATATATATTTTTTTTTTCCTCCTCTTGGCTAGCGTGTTCCTGTACACAACTAAGCTTTCTTAACATCTCAAGTCCCCAAGATTTGCTGGCTGTCATGAAGTTGGAATAAATTACTGCAACGTACCTGTGCTGAGATTGTGGTAGCATACAGGTGTGTTAAGAACTGGTCCTCCTGCTCAACCCTCTGCACCCCGCATTGTGGGGTTTGCAGATGATGCTGGATGTCCAGCATGCATGTAAACTAAACTTACTGCCTTAAAATGAGGAATGCTGTCGCGGAGTGCATAGGCATTATCTCAGCAGGCAGTTGTGAGCGTGACTCAGCTCCGCTTNCGCTCCCCGCGGGGCTTTGCTGAGGGAAAGTTTAGAACTTCTCTGGAGACGCCGGGCAACCTGCGCTTGAGTCATCCTCGCGAAAAAAGTTGCCTTTTCTTTTCTCTCCTAGATACCTTTTTTTCTTCCCGAGTACTACTCGCCGCTCCCCGCGGGGCTTTGCTGAGGGAAAGTTTAGAACTTCTCTGGAGACGCCGGGCAACCTGCGCTTGAGTCATCCTCGCGAAAAAAGTTGCCTTTTCTTTTCTCTCCTAGATTCCTTTTTTTCTTCCCGAGTACTACTTTGTCTNTTCTTGGACTCTATTGATTGTGAAGAACAATTTGCTTCTCGTATGTAGCCGCAGCTAAGCCTTGTGTAAACGACGTGAGCAGGAAGAAGGGAGTTTCTGGGTCTAAGTAGAGCCCAAGTGAATTTTAGGAATTAATTTTAAATTCTGGGGCAACATCCCTAGAAAACGAGAGCATGGCTTTTAAATGACTAGCAAATCTTAGCCAGCCAGTTCGCTGTGTGAGAGCTGTGAGCACTACCAGCGGTGGGGATGCAGGACAAATACCAGAAAGCAGAAATGCTGCAGGTGGCAGTTATTCGTTAAGTTTTCCAAAATACCTGCTTCGTGGTGTGGGATGGGTAGGGTATTTCTGAAAGACAGGAACGACTAAACCGTCACATAGTATATGCTGGTGTTATAAACCAGTGACACTGGAAAGCAAGTTCCTCTGTTGTAGGAACTTGTATCTAATACTGTGGCAGAGGAGATTGCCCCGACCTGGGTTTCCAGGAATTGATGTCTTGGAAGTGCTTTTGAAAGGGTGGAGAGAAGAAGAAGTGTCAAATAAACTGAGTATTCTAAAATACACTTTAAGTGTATTTGGATATACAGTGTGGGAAATTGTATGTGTAATAAAAGAACTAAACTTAAATGGAATTAAAAAAAAAATTTGTTTCATGGTTTCAAAAAACAAGACTGTGCTCAATTGGTGCTTTTTGTTTGCGTCCACTGCTCTAGAGAGAAGTTTGTCATGGTTTTATAGTAGGTTTGTTTTTCTATGATAGTTTCTTTTCTGAGAGGGATGATCCTCAGCAAAATTAGGGTATTTCTCTGCTGAGCTGCAGGGGTGTGAGAGTTGAAAGTAGACGTAGTGTTGCAAGGAGATAAAATCGGATTTAGAGCTAATTGAACATTGCGATTCACTGGTCCGTGCCGTGCTGTTAGACACTGGTTTTGGGAGGCGTAGCTTCTTTTCAGTGTCGCTGGGTTTCGTCCTGAGGAGGATGAATATTCAGTTTGATTGCATGTGTTTTACACATCTTTGTGTTGTTGAAAAAGGGTGCTTCTGTACACTGCGAGACTTCTGGTGTTTTATTGTTTGCTGCTTGTGAAACTTTCAGCTTGTGGAGAATGGATGTAGCAGTTACATAGTCCCAAACAGAAATGGAGAAGGCACTGTTAAGGTGAACATGCTAATAAAGGACTATTTTTGTTCCTAATTATTTACCATGGCCAGTCCTGGAGTCTCACACTGGAACAGTGTTGTCTGACGGTGGAACAGAAACATCTGCCTCTTGCCAAATAATTGAACTGTTAATCGATTGATGTTAATTGGATTGTTAATTGAACTGCCATCTTAGTCATACGTGCATGTAATGTATTTAGTGCGTATGCTTTACTAAAGTAGAAACAACAGGAATATTGTGTTACTTACTTTGCAGTTTTGGAAGCTCAGAAATGTGTTTATGTATATATGTGTGTGTATGTCTATACATCTATAAAGATGTGTAAATATGAAATATACATGTGTATATATAACACATATATATTTTTTTTTTCCTCCTCTTGGCTAGCGTGTTCCTGTACACAACTAAGCTTTCTTAACATCTCAAGTCCCCAAGATTTGCTGGCTGTCATGAAGTTGGAATAAATTACTGCAACGTACCTGTGCTGAGATTGTGGTAGCATACAGGTGTGTTAAGAACTGGTCCTCCTGCTCAACCCTCTGCACCCCGCATTGTGGGGTTTGCAGATGATGCTGGATGTCCAGCATGCATGTAAACTAAACTTACTGCCTTAAAATGAGGAATGCTGTCGCGGAGTGCATAGGCATTATCTCAGCAGGCAGTTGTGAGCGTGACTCAGCTCCGCTTCCTGAGAGAATTCAGGGCTCGGCGTGCAGGGAGGTTGGATGAGGAATGGGTGTGGATATAATGGGATAATACAGTTATTAGATTAACATATGGGGAACCATCCGAAACAGGAAAACGATCAACTTAATTGTAGTAGCTTTTCTCCACTCCCGATGCTGTGTATCCTTCTCCTTTGTCTTGGTGCCTAGCTTTGTATTTCATCGCTCGCCCTGAGCCGATGGGGAGGCATGCGGTGGTGGTGAGACGGCCACATGGGTGCACAGCTTCCTCAGTGGGAGCATCAGAGGCTTTCAGAGAGCCCCAGAAGCTGCTTATGTCTGCTGTGTACCCTTGATGTCCCACGCGACTGCAGAGTGTGGCTGCTCAGTCTCGCATTTCCTGCTTTTAGTGCAATGTGAAAATTGTAATTTTGGCATTCTTCCTTATGTCAATGGAGAGGAGATGTTATGAGCTGCTTTAGGAAGTCTGCGAGCCCGAATAGTGCTTCTGAGATAGCATAAAGTGGCTCTGGTACCTTCCAAATCCTCTTGACTTCTACTGTCGTTTGACCCTGTTCCTTTGGACTTAAATCTGCAGTAAGAGGTAGAACTGGAGTTACGACAGTTACCACAAATACCGTATTTAAGATGCCTTTTTCTTCAAGGGAATGTGCAGATACGGAATAATTAGACCACCACTGTGACAGTTTAATCTGGTGGGGTGGTTTTTTTTGTTTGTTTGGTTTTTTTTTAAAATAAATGGGGAAATAGAAAAATAGTGCCATGTGCGTCCATGTGTGGTCAGGTGTAGAAGGAGAACTTCCCAGCTACAGGGCTTGTGCTCCGTGAGATCCTGTTAATTTTCAGGATGCTGACTCTGCTTTCCTCTGCTACTCATGAGGAGTCACTGGAAAACATGGATAGTTGTGCCCTTGCCATGATCGGTAAGCCAGCGCAGGCTCTGCCTTGCAGGCAAAGTGCTCCTGGCTTTGGACAGCTTCATAAATGCAGGCTTTGGTTAAGAAAGGGCTGGATATCTGTATGGGGACCTGCATTGGGTGTTACTACTTCAGGACAGCACGTGATGGCTGGTTAGGTGCTTCCTAATGCCATGTATTAGGTCAAAGATAATGTATATGTCAAGGACACCAGCATTTTAAAAATAGTCTGTGCTTCTATGTGTGTGTACAATTGTTGCGCTTCCATGGCATATCTAGGTGGGCTCAAGCTTTCCCCTAAGTAGACAGGGTGCTGCAAGTACTTGAGATGCTACCTGTGGTTCTCCGTCCTTAGCCCCTATCGTGCAAGCTGCTTGGGTACACTCTATACTGTGTAGGGTGTGTGTGTCTGTGCATACATTAATTAAAAAAACCAAACCACAAAAATCAACAATAAGTGAACAAAAAAAAAACAACAGTCCACAAACAGACCTGATTTTAGGGTGAGCCACACCAGTTGGGAGTTCCTGTATTTTCACTTGTGACTGGTGAGTTTTTGTTGCATGTCACGACAGAGCAGATCCTAGCTAGCCTGATTTAGATGCTTTGAAACAGGATGGACTTTGGCCACATTTCAAGGTTAGGGTATTTCAGTGCCTCTTTGTCATTGGGATGGCTTTTCAACAGGTATATATAGAAGTATCTTCAAACCAAGTGTGCAGAAATAGATACATTTTTTTTTATTACTAGGGGAGGGCTGTAATGAGTTGGTGGACTAAGTGGTGATACAAATGTCATGATATGTAAGTTTTGCAACTGAGTTGTGCTTTTATAATGGCTTTTTGAAAGGGGGGAGGATAGGAATTTGGTACGAGCAGTGCCGTTGAAAGCACAGGAACTGCTATGGCCGAGCACTGCTGCTTTGCTTCTGCTGCTCAAGGGAGGAGCATGACGGTTTAGGACAGATTTGAGGCTTTTGTGGAATCCCGGATTTACAGTCCACAGCTGTGGTGAGTGGTGGTGGCGGCATGTGGAGACTCTCTTGTTTACAAGAGTTGATGATGTTGTGCTTGCATATTCGTGCCTCAAAGGAAATGGAAAAAGTTGCATCTTAGCGATGCATCTTAGGAATGCATCTTGGGATTTGTAGTGATGCTGTGTTGTGAGTGAGGTTTGGAGCTGTCTCGCGGGACAGGGTGGTTACCTTTGTGCTGTTAATGACAACAGAACCAAGCTCTGACACGTCCCAAACCGATGGAGTAAAAAATGTCTATGCAGTATTTACTGATGCATTTGTCAGTGTGTTACCATTTTGAGGATGCACGTGCAAGTTCAGTCTCCTAGAGACAACATACCCTACTGTATACCCAGATTAGAGTTTTATTTTGTGATATCTTACAATACATTTTAATTCCCTGGATGCATTTCTGTGTGCCCCTGTCCTTGGCATCCCGTGAAGCAGAGTTGAGGAACTGGTAGATGAGGTGTACTTCTTCCTAAATGAATGACTTTAATTTGACTGTAGGCACGTGCTTGATTACGCTCCGTTTACTCAGCAGTCACTATTGCTCTCTGTCAATAAATACTTGTTGCAGGCAACAGATTGAAGAGGGTTAAAGATTAGCGGAAGCAAGCGTGTACTCCTCTGTTTGGTTTCGTCCAGGTCAGTGACTGGGATTGTTCTGAGAAATGATTCCTGTAGGGATTTACGGGATTCCTTCCCCTCCCCATCCCCCATAGAGCACATACTGACTTCCTATAGGCAGCTGGCTGCCTACGGGCCTAATACAGAGCATTTATTTAGCTCTGCAGAGAAAGTTTTCGGTCAGTTCAGGAATTTTTCATCTATTAATTAACACTCTTGTTCCTAGAAAGTAAAAGGGGAGAGGGAATTTTCACAAGATGAGGATTTACACTTTACGTCGTACCCAAGTATGGAAGTGACAGTAGGACAAGGTCCTGATTTAAGGTTTTTAGTTTGGTATTAATTCAGGGGGAAAACCATTTCCATCTGAATTTCAAGTAGTACCTTGGTGGGTTTTGTAGTTTTTCCCTTTATCTGTCATTGCCATAAATGCTTGATTTAGGTGCACTGATACGATCTTAATTTTAGACTGTTTGCCATACTTCGCACAGTTTTCTGTGTATTATAAATGCATTTTCCTTTCTGCATAGACAAAGCTTTCAGGGAAGGGGAAAGTAAGCTGGATACAACTTAAAGTCAAACCAATGTCTCCAGGAAGCCTTTATGTCAGCTTGCAACTACAGGCATAAGTGTTGCACTATTTTTTTTCTTTGAAATATTTGTGTTTCTGGAGTTTGTCCAGTATTGGCTGTAGAGCACATGCAGGATATGCTTTGTCTAATCCTCGAGTAGTCCTTCAGGACTGAAATCCAATACATCTTGTTAAATACCCGTAGATGTGTCCAACTTTAGATAAATACCTGAAAGCTGACTTATATTAATGAATCGAAGCTCAAATGACGAACTAGTGCTAATCCAGTTTTAAAGTATTTACTCTATTAAAGATGTCAGTCTTACCTCTCCTCTTCTACTTGCTCCAGGTCTGAAACTTTCACGAACCATTTAGTGGTGGCTAATCACTGCCTCTATGAAATACACGAGCTGCTCTTCTTCATGGGTCGATCTTGACAGGGAGATGGACCACTGAAAAATTAGCATGTCTTTTTTTTTTTTTTTTTTAAGATTTAAACACATTTTAAATTCTGTTTTCTGGCCTGTGGTAGATCCCAAGGCTATTCTAACAATAGTCATTTTCTGAATAATGTTTTAATGAATTCCTTAATGAGTTACTGGAATACTTTCCTCCTTTAGCTTGGGGGGGAAATTGAAATCATGCCCGATCTAAACCGAAAGCATATTCAAAAAGAGATAATTCTTGTAATTCTGAAACTTTATCTAAATTTTCAGACTGTGGCTGTGAAACATTTATATATTTATAGTATTATTAATCTTCCCGTGTTTGTGTAATTTGTGCATTAAATCTGATTTCTGATGTAAAGACTTGTAACACAAGAAGCAGCAGTTGCTGAATTTCAGTTTCATCAGCAAAATATGAATATCTCTGGAAATATTTTTCTGCTCCATATAGCTTTGTAACCAAACTGAAATAATTACATTGAGAACTATTATGTGTAATCATGTATCCATATACATAAAAAACCAAACAGATGGATGAATAACTGAAGTAACTATTGGCCACAATACTTGACCTTTGGGTTTTTTTAATAATATTTATTAGCATTGCTGCTTTATTTAGAGTGCTGTTTATATTATTTTAGCACAGGCGTTCTTATAACATGTTTTCAGAGGTTTGTGGTGGCTGACTTTACCATGGAGTGTTAGAGTTGCAAAATGTCTTTCTATTACCCAGTAGAAAATACCAGCACTGAGCGATACAGGATTTGCTGTGTAATTTATGAATGCAAACGGAAGTAAAAGTGTGCATAATTGGTATATATGCTTGTAGGCACTTGGTTTCTTATGGCACTCTGTTCTATATGTCTCTAGTGTTGTAGCAGCTGTGTCACTTTAACATTTTTACTACACAAATTAATCAATATTGAGCTTGAAAATCTGCTTGAGCCGCTCCCACGCTGAGCTAGGTGCAGGGGTTTCAGGAGCGTGTTGTGGTAAAGCAGGAGTCCCTGAGGAGTCCCATGTGCGGAGGACATTGTTGGTGGCTTTGTGGAGAATTGTCTTCCTTGTGGAGAAACCTCATGGCTTGACATGGTGAGCTCCTACCTGATGGCCGGCAGAGCTTTGTGAAGGCACAGCTCCTGCACAGCTTTGAAAATGTACGTGTGACAGTGCAGGTGACTGCTTGGGATTTGTGAGAGCACACGAACCGTGGTGTGCCCGAGAGCCTCTTCAAGCATCCAGATACTTTTTGGAAGTCCAGCCTTGGGTGTTTGTGTTTGCTCTGCTTGCCTTCTCCTCCTTTTCCAAACAAAGCACGGAAATACTGACATCACTTGATTTGAAGTTGAATGTAATAAAATAACATATGTTTAGGGAAGGTAGCTGAATAGCCCATGGGTCCTAGGAGGAGGTAGCTGCTGCCAAACAAGGATTTGATGATGCCGGACCATACCCAGACCTAATGCGCAAGGACCTTCAACTGTGCTGTATTAGTGTCGCGGATGGAGCGATGCACTTCACTCGTAGAGAGAAGCAGCAATACATTTATCGATATAAAACAGGGATTTAACAAAGTTTGATGGTAAATGCGACTGTTTTAACAAGATTTGAGATGGCGAGGCACACTTGGTTATTTACTACGTAGAGGACAGGGTCAGACAGAGCTGTCGGGGAGACCCTCTGGTTGAGTCAAGGTTTCAGAAAGGACTCCCTGGCTTTCTAAACTCCTTCTCAGAGAGGAGTCTGGGTGCGGCTGGATCCAATCCTAGTCCCAGACTTGGTCAATGGTTTATGTCTAAAGGATTAGATGTGCACAATCAATCCTTTATATCACTTAGCTAAGATTTCAAAGTTCAGCATGCTGTTAGTCACTGACCGAGGATCTGTTGCCGTAAGGAATCTCTGAACCTCGAGGAGTAGTAACCTTGAGGGCGTCCCAACTCAAGGGGAGATCCTGGCATGCAGCCCGCTGCTGTTCAGGAGAGCTCAAAGGGCTCTTGGGCTGTTCACCATTTATGGGGGTAAGATGATTGACATATAGAAATATTTGCATGTTGACCACAGAACCAGCATTGCTCAAGTTAGCCCTTGGCTAGTGTGGTGTTATCTGTCTTCCTGAAACCACATTGAGCCCCGGATGCTGCCATCATGACTACATGCACCCATTATGACCACCAGGGGTGGTTATCACTTGGGGAGGGTTACAGGAGATAAAGATCAGGTGGTGCCTGGAGAGGGAGGAAGCACACCATCACAAGAAGGAAGATGGCAAACACTGTTGCCTCTGGTCCCTGCATAAGGCTAAAGAAGGTCGTTGGAAGGTGGCAGGGATACAAGGTCATGGAAAGCTCTGCTGTTACCTGTGTCTCCAACAGCATGCCTGCCTCCCAGCTGATGCTTTAGCCTTTAGCGTCCTCCTGATTGTGCCAGCTGGTCTGCAGGAAAAAATGTTGGTGATAGGGAATGGTTCAGCGAACGGAGTTGGGTGCTTTTATTGAGGAGTTGCTTCCGCTTCAGCATGGTATGTGTACAGTATTGTCTGTAGTGAAGGCTGTGTATCAGAAATGAAGTGAAATGAAAGCAACTGGTAATTGTAAAAAGTATTCCTGTAGCGGACCCTGAAACAGGAAATATCTCAACGCTGAGCCAGATGGAAGTAGCTGATGATAATTTGAGTTTCCAAGTCTTGACACAGATGGTGAACAATTTAAAGCGACGCTTGCTTTCAAATAAATCTGCTGTGCATATGACTCTGGTGAACAGATCATGACCCTGAAATGGCTGCGGATTATCAAGGCAGTGACTTGGAATGTCCTATAACTACTGTCCTCTAAAGGAGGAGTTGCACTGCAGTTGTAAAGACTAAGTAGAGGGATGGTTAAGCATGTCACTTGGGTCAGGAAAGTTATAGATAAGGATCTGTGGGAACCTTTAAACTTCCTCTTGACTAAATGCAAGATTAATCTCCCAAAATATGAGTATATGAATAAAAATTAACATCATGATGGCAAGAAGTGGAGGTTTTACTTTTAATTATTATTGTTTATTAAGTAATGGAAAGAGCTAAAATAGGGTTTGTTCGTCAGCTCTTGTTTGATTTGCGTGGACGTCCTGTCAGTCAGTGGATCTGAAGGAGGGACAAGCTGCAGCCGTGACCAAGCCTGTGCTTATTCCCTCCTTAACTACTGTGGAGACTGTCATAGTGTGGTGGGCTGTGAGTCTCTCGGTCCTTGCTTCTGCCTTGCAGTACAGCCTGGGTTTGAAAAGCTCGTCCTCTTGGTTTATTTATTTTTTCCTACTGCTTTGGGGTCGCACAGGAGCGTGTTACCATTTCTTGCTCTTCTGTGTTGGACAATCTATGGCTCATTTGTAACTCAACTTATATTCAAGCCTATAGCATGCTCTGTCTGATGTGAGGTAGTGGTGGTGATGCCTGGTGCCTGGCTCTGGACTTGGCTGCTGGGTGGCCTGGTAGCTTTGAGCTCTGAGGATAGCAATGGATCGCTCTGTATCTTTTGAGCAAAATGTGATTGTGATGCAAAACTATGATTACACATGAAAGCTTTCTCACTACCTTGTTATTTTCCTTTCTGTGTTTTTTTTAATGTCATGTGCTTCTTAATTTTTAATGATTGCCAAGCTTATTTCTTTATTTCTCGTATTTTGTCCTTATACACAAATGCTCACCAGTTTTCCGCAGGCATCGCCTGTTGTCTTGTTGTCCTTAGTGGAATTCATTCCTTCCTATTCACCTGGCCACCCCTATTTCACCCCTCTTGTTGATAGGAAATGTTGGTTGTGTCCCCATCAATCCATAGCCTTCCCAGTGCTGCTTTGACCAAGAATCTTAGGTGGAATAGACTTGGGAGACTTTTTTTTTTCTCCCCTCCGAGGTTGGTGTGGTGGTATGGTTTTGGGATTGAGTGTGGGGTTTTTTTTGTTGGTGTGTTTTTTTTTTTTTTCCTTCTGTGGAGCGATCGCTGTGAAATTTCCAATGTAAAGGGTAAGTGGTGTAACAAAAACAGTGGTTTTACTGATAGTGTTTTTATTAAGTTAGTTTGAAATAAAGTGGTTTGTGGGGTTTCTTAGTTTAGTTTTGGAGGTATTTGGGCTTCCATTTCAAATCAGAGTTACTTTGTAGAAGGTATATCTTTGGTATGGCAGTATCTAACTCTGCCTCCTTCCTCGACAGCCTGTCAGCAATGCCTCTAGCTTCTGCACTGTCTTCCACCTCTATGTGACCTTGTCAAGTCTGTTCTGCACTTTTTTGTGTGTCTTCTGATGCTGCTCAGTAACAGCTGGGCATAAAGAAGACAACCTTTTTCATACAGACTTCCAGGCGATGGGCAGCAGTAAGCAGAAGAGCTACTCAGAATTCCTGTAAGACTGGGACTTGCTCACAGACCCAGCGGGTAGCATTGACATCTTTTTAAAATTAATTTAGTGACATATGACAAAGCACTGGAAGGAATTGAAGCAGTATATAAAGATCCCTTTCCCAGAGTTTTCAGTAACTGAGCTCCTCTGATGAGAAAACAGTTGTTCTTGCTCACAAGTTAAGTGGCTGGAGATGAGAACAGATATTTTTGTGGTGCAGAGGTATTTCTCATGCAGTAGTTTCCATAGTGTGTGAGTCAAACGGGACAAAACAGCAACTCCAAACTTCTGATGGAGAGCCAAATATTCTTTTGGTATTTATTATATTACACTTTGTCTATTTTTATTTGTTGGTTTTGTTCTTGAGTGTTTCACTGTAATTGAGAGTCTAAAAGGATTAAAAAAAGTATTAGACATTTATCTGGATAATAGAGTCATCTGCAGTTACAGTAGATTGGATCGTTTTAACGCTAAGCATTACTGTCCTAAACAGCTCCAGGACTGATAAGGTGCTGACGGACAAGGGAATATTTTTAGTGCTGGCTAATACAGAATTGCCTGCCGTAAGGATTCAGTGTGTCTCTAAAATGCTGTTTATGGGATCTGGAATCTGGGCTCTGTTTAGTCCGATCTGGTCTCTCTCCTGGTGAATCGTGCTACTGGGATGTTGATGCGAGTAGCACATGTGCAAGTCTTAATGCGATTATAACAAATCTTCCGTTAAACCAGTGCCACCTTGTAATCGTGCCTGCAACAAGGATGGGGAATTACTTGTTTAGTCAGTGTGTGCTGCCCACATAATGGGAAGAGTGTCCCATTAGCAAGGTTTTATTTGGGGAAAAAAAAACTTCTTTGAGAAGCAAGTGAGTCTTCGAGGAGTGTCTAAAGTAGCTCACTTCAAGCTCTGTGGGGTGGGAATTCTTAAATTATTCCTGAAATATAAAGCAGTGGACTGGATATAGCCAGATAAGCACTTTTTAATAAAGACTTGAGAGAATTACTCAGTTACAGTACTGTTTACATTTTTAGAAGTTTTGTGTGGGTTCAGCTTGTGTTTGATTTTCTAGTTGAATGTATTCTTGAAATGATTTATTAACAGATCTTTATCAATAACTTTTGCTGCAAAAGAGACCTCTGTTTATTTACTGAACTGTGATAACTGAGTGATTTAACTGGTTCAGATTTGTGCCTTAAATAGAGAAAGTACAGTTTGGGCTTAATTGGACAGTTGCTGGTTTCTGCAATTAAAGCACATGGAGGTGAATGTGTTCTCGGCTGAACACTGGAAGACGTTTTAGTACTCTTAGGGCTTGAATATCTGAAATATTCGGATAACTGTGTAAGCTTTTACAGTCCAGGCATGATACCATTTATAACGCAGTGTGCTGATCTGGGAGCTGATCTGACATTAAGATATAAACTCTTAAGATTAGGAGTTCATGTATTGTGTTTGTATAATAGTTGTCTCAATGCTTCCATAATATTTACATAAGGAATGTGGAAAATATAAAATAGTTTTGCAGAGGGGAAAGAGAATAATTGAATACCATCTCCAGTGCTGAAAAGATGGGGAGGATGGTGATAGCGTTGAGAAATAACTGAGTAAACTTAGTAAAAAGTAAAATATTGGTGAACACTAGTGAAGGCTTGGGCTCTACCGTTGTGTTTCCCTACTTACTGCATCTGCATATTGCAGGCATTTCTGTTGTTACCTGTACATGCAGCAACACAGTCTTGCTTTTGGGACACTAATGAACCAAGAAACATTTTTACAGTTTAAACTATTTTTCTCCAGAACACTGGGGGCTCCTAATCCAGAGGAGTAAGTTGGATTCCCACAGGAAAGTGGCACAAATGCTCTCCCCTTCACTACCCTTTTCAACACGCAGGCTGTGGATGCGAGTCCCACTGTAGAATGGTCCAGGTGTCTCGTAGGATATTTTCACCAAACTTAGCCAGAGCAAATGTCTGTTGATTTATATATTAAAAATGAGCTGTTTTGCTGGACATGGGAACTTGAATTAAGCATCCAATGCACTAGCTATCATTAGTTTGGTTTTTTTAATAGTTTTGTTTTGAGGTAGAGGTCCTGAAAGTGCTGAATAAGTTGAATAGTTGAGAAATAACCACTGGTTGTTAGACTAATGGAGTATTTTTACAATGGGGAAAGCAAATGTTTTAAGGTACAAGTGGTTGTGGAGGACAGATGTGCTGTCCATCTTAGCATAAGCTTGTGCTACCAGTTGGAGCTTGCCAAATACAAACGTTTGAGCAGATTTAATATCTGCTGTGTTGCTTTGGAAATCATTATAGGGAAATTGTCCTCCTTAAGCCTTTGTTTCCAATGGGGCAGTGCTAGAAATGGCACTGATCTGCTCCTCTAGCCAGGAGCTGGCCCTTGCCTCTTCTGTTGGCTGGTCCTACCCTGGGCTACCAGCGTGCGTGTACCATGTGCTAATGCTTCACCTCTTTCCAGCAAATAGTTGCAATGATGTTGTGAAGATAACATGTGAAAAAGGAAGAGTAGTTAAAATAATCTTTTCTTATAGCAACAGGTTGGCAAGTTACTGCTGGGGTAGTGGCATCTTAAACACCCTACTAGCATTAATATCCATGACCATCAGTGCCTTTTTTAAAATACACTGTCTTCAGGTGGTTGTGCTTAGGAAGTATGGTGTTACAACCTTGAGCTATTCTTAGTTAACAAGGATGATTTTGAGCCTTGAGGGACTAAGGGTAGAGTTAGAAGGGTTGCCTTTGCATTTCCATAGGCTGAGGGGTGTCCTGGCAATGGGGAACCAAGTTGGTCCATAGGACAGGACTCAGTGGCTGCTGGCAGAAAGTTTTAATCTGGGAACTTCCCACATTCGTTTGTAATAGATTATTTGGCTGGATCAAGTTTAATTAGACTAGAAAAGGCTTTAGAATGATCAAATTAACTCATGATAAAGTTAAGTGTTGCGACTGTAAATGTAAGTTTCTGTTGTGCAAAAAGGTGTGGAGTTCAACGTCCGTAAGCAGAGCTTTCGGGTGTTCCTCTACTCCGTCTTTCCCCACTTCCCAGAAGTTTGTATATTTGATTTATGAAGGCAGTAAAATGTGTTGCTGGGTTTTTAAAGATTAGGAATACCATATCGGTTACATTTCCTGCTCCCTATTTCTGCGAGAATGAACATAAAAATTGGTACGGGTTCAAAGGATTTCCCTTAGGTGGGAAACATGGAGTTTTTAGGGATATGAGCTCCCTCTGACAGGGCTGGAAGAAAACCCTGTTTCTAGTGGAAGGGTTGATGATGAGAGACCGACTCTCTGCAGCCTGGAGCGAGCTGGACAGTTGCTCTTTGTTAAGGCTAGCTGCTGAGCCAACTCTGTCGCTCTTCTGAAAGTGGCATGAGGCATGTGATTTCTTACTGCTTTGGAGAAAAACAATTTTCCCTGTTTTTGCAAAATGCCACTCTTAGCTTTTAATGCATTCAGTGCTGTGTGACTCGCTTCCATAGTTACATTTTTGCATTAATTCTGGTATAAGATACAACTTCAGGAAAAATACCATGTATTTCCTATTTCTGCAAGAGCCTAGCTGTTGTGGAAAAGAGAAAGTGTTGATGGATCAAACTGTGGCTCTTAGCAGGTAATTCGTCTCTCTGACTGTTATTTCTAAGAAAGCAGGACAAATTCCTCGGGGGTTATTTGACTCTGGATCAGTGCTCTATTCTCTGTGGTACTTGCTCTTGGAGACAGCTTGAAGGACTGAGAGACAAATAAGGTGATAGCAAGTAAAAATAAATTGAGTAAAGTTTGATGTGTAAAAAGCCTAAAACTCCTTCTTTTCTCTTCCCCGCTCCGTAAGTTTCCTGAGAAAGCAACAGAGGAATTCTGATTTTGTTTTCCTTTGTAGAAATGCTGAGGAGGAAGAACAGTAGGAAATGAAAACTTCTTCCCATCACCCCATTTTCCCCTTGCTTTAGGCTTTTTGCTGTGCATCATCAGCTCTATATTGCAGTGAATAGTGTCTTGCAGGGGCCATTTTTTTGCTAACTATTTCCGCAGTAGTGTGATAGCAGTTTTATTGTGTTGAACTTGATTTTTATAGTCATTGAAATGACTATTAAAATATAGCTGTGACATTAAGCTCAGTGCTATAGAAAGGCTTAGTAAAAGACACCCTCTGTGCAAAATTATGTTCAGTTCAGTAGAGTCATGCTGCAGTGGCAAGGGGAAAGCTTGAAGCGGGGGCCTGATGCGTCAAGCATCTTCAGATGGAGCTGAGTGTGGCGTGGATTGTTTTTGTCACAATCCTCACGCAGATATAACTGGGCTTCATTCTTGCTGGCTTTTGCGTAGCAGCAGCAGGAAGCCGAAAAAGGTATTTTCATAAAGGTTCCGCTGCATCCTGTGAAGGATGAAGGTCCAGAGGAACCAGCTGTGTCTGTCATCCACGACCAGCTTATTACCCAGGCTGGGTAAGAGGTGCTGCTCCCGGTCACTTGGGAAGCTATATGCCCTACTTGAGCACCAAATTGGCAACTTGAGATTGAGTATTGGTGCCTGTGCAGACTTTGACCGTAATTTGTGCTGGTTTAGCCTGGAGCGCTGGATTGGGAAGGACTTCAAGGTTTGCCTGTGTTGTGTGTGTGACTCTCATATAGTCCCTTTCATAAGCTGGTTTTAAGGTTGAGCTTGTCGCATTTGGGGTTGTTTGCACCTGCTTCTGTGTTTCGCAGGACGGTTTCGAACTGCACTGCTGTATTTGGGACCTTCTCCTAAGGCTGCGGTCGGTGTCTGTTGAAGTCCATGCTGTCGCCCTCCTGTGCTCGGCCATGTGCTGCTGCCTTCACTGTTCTGCCGTTGCTGGTTTTCCCTGGTTGTTCTGAGTTACTTACAGAGCTATTGCAGAAAAAAAATGTTCATGTTTTGAGCGACCTGAACTCCTTGCAACTGGCTGAGGGCTGAGGTGGGCGACAGCGCTGGTGCGAGGGAAGGGGCAGGGATGTGCAGCTGGAGGCACATCAGCCAGGAATGGGTGTGGAGCCGCAGTGCTGCCAGCTTCAGTCACTTATCATCTCTTGGGGAACATCCGTCTAATGATACGGCCTGACGTTGACTCATGACCAGTTTGTACACATTTGATCCTCTGCCAGCCCTGACCGTAAGCTGAACTAGTTTCTCCTCCCCTCCAGTGTTTAACTCTTTTCCTTCCTTCTCATGCCCAGCATGAGATGCATTTTATGCATAGCAATATTGAAGGTTTTGCAGATTTTGCAAAGACTTCAGGTAGAGGCTGTTAGAAATTTCAGTTTATTAAAAACACCAAAGTCCTTTCTTCATGTGCATGGTAGCGAGCATAGTGCTATCTTTGCCTTCTTTGAGGATGTTGCCTGTAGGCCCACCATAGCAAGAGCCAAGTTACCACTTCTTAGTGACCCCCAGTGAAACGTAGGAGATTCAAGGGAACGTCAAAACTCACTTCCTTTGTGATTCTGTGTTACTAGAAGACAGGTGCCAAGATATCTGCCTCTAGATAATGTTTTCTGTTCATCTAAATCAGCATCTTGTTTTTCTGCAAAAGACACTCTTAAGAGCTTGGGGTGATATGATTACTTCTTGCATACAATGTGTTGCAGTAATAGTACTTCTTAATATTAAAAGTCGGTTTAAATGTTTTTGATTATGCTGCTTGTTAGCTATGCATTAATGCTGCTATAGCCAATAATGATACCTTTTTTTTTTTTTAACACTGGTTTCAACTTTATACCCTCAGTACTTAGTGGTGAAGTACTCTGAATACAGATTCAGTAGCAAGAAGGAGGAGGGAGAAAGCTGTTAAAAGAGTGAGCTGGCATCGTACTTCATTAGCTCCCTAAAAATAAAGTATCTGGCTTAAAAGGGGGAGGAGAAGGAAAAGCAAGAACCTGAACTTGGTTTTTGGAAATCTTAGATAGGTTCAGAACTCTTTATTTTTTTATTTTAAAGTTAGTGCAGAAAGAACAAGTGTGCATCTTGAGCTCTGCCTGCAGGATTCGGCAACAGGGTGGTTACACTTCTGGAAGGCAACATGACTTAAGTTTGATGATTGCTTTGGATTTATGAAGTTTCCTCAGCTTATTAATTCACATTGGGTAGTGATAATACATCAGATGTGTTGCAAAACATACTGCTCCTCTGTGTTGCCATCTGTTATAGAACCTGACGTGTCTAGTTATGTTTACAGAGGCTTGGGTGGCCCTTCGCTCTTTCTAA
This sequence comes from Burhinus bistriatus, assembly GCA_013397275.1. Lineage (NCBI taxonomy): Eukaryota > Metazoa > Chordata > Aves > Charadriiformes > Burhinidae > Burhinus > Burhinus bistriatus. The sequence continues at coordinate 38,641 of VYXH01010673.1, read as the reverse complement.
CCTGTGCTCAACCGACAGTCGGTGCTGCACCTGTGCTTAGGTTCTCCTCTAAATGCAGAATTTATTCCTCTTTGTTTTGTGTCCTCACTTGGGAAAAGGGAAGGCAGGCTCTCACTGCAGGGATTTCATTTTGAGGGGTGCCAGAGTCCAGGTTCAGGATTCTCATGAGATGTCCTGTGTAGTTCGTGAAGGAGAGGGAGTACTCCTGGGCTTGCATGGGAATAGTTTCCAGATGAACCATTTTTAGTTTTTTTTTCCCCCAGGTATTTGCTGCTCAGGTGGAGCAGGGGGAAGGAGGAATGGTCTCCCCTTTGTAAGGGAATATGAGAATAAATCCTTACCATCTACTTAAACTTGCTGGATTTAGTCTAGTCCTGCTGGAGGGATACCTGCAGTAAGTCGTGTTTGTGGATTTTATCAGTAAGATGTAGTGTGTGACTGGGGAGGAGGAACCATGAGCTGTGTTTTCTTTGTTAGCTTGGTGGTAACAGTTAGAGCCTACAAGTTTCTTCAGACTCTTCCACTCTTTAGAAAATTCACCTTTTGTGAATGTTTGGATGACAAAATAACTGGAATATTGAGAAAGAACCATTAACTAAACTTGGTGAGACCAGGAATGACAAAATACAGAGTCACTTCATTAAGGCAGGGAGACCTATCCTTGGTTCATACGCACATGAAAAGATCGTCTCTAACAAATCTTAGGTGCAGCTCCTGACTTGTAGAATTATTTTTTCTTCTTCCTTCTCCATTAAGCTCAGCTGTAAAAATGGGAAACTTGTCCAGGTAAGTAGCAGGGGGGCTAAGGAGTCTAATGGTGAAGGCAACCGATTTCCTTTTAGAGAAGATAGGAGGAAAACCTTTTATTTTTAATACTAGAGAATTTGCAAGAGACTCTACTCTCACCTCTGCCATTTCAGTCTGCCTTTATGGAAAAAGCACAATTATGATTTTGGGATTTTTTTTTTTTTTTTAAAAGACAGTGTAAAATAAAGCTGATAATGTATTAAATGTAGTTTGCTTTCTTTCCAAAGTGTGGAACGATTAATACAGTCTCTAACGCAAAGTAATTCCAGAGAATATTACACTGTAACATTTTTATGGTATCTTAAGATATCTCAGCTTTCACACAGTTAGAGAAAAGCTTTTTCAGTATATATTGATGTTACCTTTGTTTGCTTTTTCCTTTTTTTACCCCTGTCACCTCTCTCTAGTGTTCCACTCCTCATTTTTTTTTAATGCATGCAGATTAGCGAGTGCAGTTCTGTAGAGGTGTTTGTTTTGTATTCTTTAGCAGTAAATGGGTTTTTAGTGCAATTACTGTAATGCCCTATTTATTGTTCCTTTCTTTATCAACTCCTAGAGTTGAAAAAATTGCTCTTTCTATGCCCACACTAATCCATTGCTGTTGGCACTTCAGTACATTTGTGTAGATGTGCTTTGTGGTTGGGGTGGGAGGAGGAGGGGAGCAGGGAGAGCCTTCACCTGGAGTTTCACTCGGCTAAAAGCTCAGCTGATGAGGAAAAATATCTTTGGCGGTGCTGAAACCTTCTGTCCTGGGGTGTTGGAGTGAGAGGTGGCTTCAGGATGGGTTTGTCATTGTGACACTGTTCTTTGTGTTTTCTCTTTTTCCATCCCAGTTCTGCTCGTTACATCTCGGAGCTGAAACCTGGAGTTCACTGACACATGTGCGGGATGCTCTTCAGCCTTCGTGTCAGCTAACTCCACCTTGACTAACTAACAGACGTGCTAAATCCACGTGCCGCTGGCTTTGGTCAGTGCAGATCTCAAGAGCTGCAACCCATAACACTGTTATCAAGGAAATACAGTCTATAGGTGTGATTTTTTGTAAATATAATAGGCGCCCATGGCTCTAGATTAAATCAGTCACAGTTAATGATGTTTAGGACTGGAAAATAAAGCTCTTTATTTATTTGTCCACAACTTTGAGAAAATGTGGTCATTCTCTTCTGCGGGCTAACCTTATAATTAGAAAACATTGCTCAGATGCAAGTGTGTGGGAGGTGCATAGCTCATGCCAGAGACATCAGAGAGCAGCTGCCCTCTTGATCTTCTCAAGGGTCTGCTGCAGGGAGAGCAGTCCTCCTCTTCTGGAAGGAAGTCACCTTTACGGGTGACTCCCTTGCTCATTTAGAGCTGATTGCCATATACTGGGCTGTATGAACCTGATACTTCGTGTGTAGAGCGGACTGTAGCCCAGGCCGAGGGGACTGGTGCTGGGTTGCAAGTGCCTGAAGTAACTCCTGTAGCCCTTCTGTGGAAAGCCAGCGCGTTTGTAGCTCAGAGAACAGCATCTTCCCTGAGCTCCAGTGACTTTGGTATCTCTTCTGCATGGTCTCTTGAGTTACCTCTGTCATGTGTCTATCCCTTAAGGAGAAAATACATTGTAAATAGCATTTTTCTAAATGATAAGGAGTGAGAGTATTCAGCTGCAGTAGAGAAGCTGAGCTGTGCCTCTTCAGCTGAAGTTTATTAGAGAGGAAAAAAAAATAATCTCTGTGCATGGGCGAAGAGCATCGGGATGCTGTATTGGTGTTAACCATGAGGTTAACTTGCACTGGCTAGGTCTTAGTCATAAATCTTTTGATGCTTAATTAACCGTGCTCCTTGTCTTGCTTGTGCATTGTAGCAAAGGTTTTTCTCACTTAGGAGGCTGCCTAACTCCTTTGCCAAAACAGTGAGCCTTGATTCGCAATTCAAGCACAATGGAGAGGCCTAATGTTAACTGATGTAAATATTCCTAATGCTTCATTTAGCGTAGAGCTCTCCAAACTAAAAATCTGTCACACTGAGAACTGGATTTTCCAAATTAAGCAAAACTTATTTTAGTAAAAAAACCAACCAAACAAAACAATTTTGAAGTTATACTTCAGGCTGTTAAATATTTTAAATGGTGACTCAGAATACAGTTGATCAGACAAAATATAAGCATACTGGTTTCATGCTTTACTCCTCCAAATTTTGTTTTGCTTTAATTAAAGCCTTATTGTTTGCTCCAATCAAACATTTTATCTGTCATAACATCTTTTGATGTCACTCTGTAAAAAATTACGCTGAGAGGGAGTTATCTGCTAGCTTACATAGGAGTATGAAGTGTAGTTCAAGCCTTGTTTTGTAATCACAGGGGTGGAATGCACTTTATAGTTATTTTGGTTGTTTGGTTTGCTTCATGATCTGTCAATGCTGCTGCAAGCCAAAAGTGTGATTTTTTTTTTTTTTATTTTATTTTTTATTTTTATTTTTTTAGGCATATTTTTCACACGTACATATTTTTAAAGATAAATCTTCCCTCCATGGTCATTGCTCCTCACTCACTGCAGGTCAGTGGGAGCTTTCCTGGGCAGTAATTACCACTTGATTACTGTTTCAAAAGAATTGGTCATTACGGTGAAGCTCCTGTTTCGTGACCCTCCTTGTTATGACAGATACCAGTTAGCACTCTTGGATATAAATTTTAATGTCTTTTATTCATAGCTGCCTTTGATCTTTAGTGTTATGCCATTCAAATGTTTGAGAAATGCTTAGCTGAAGAGTGAATTGCATATAGGACTGTTTTTAATCTGTCATAATGTGAATTTTCCCCGACTGGGATGTCTGGTACGAGGCAAGATTGCTCATTGGGGTCCTGAAGGTAAAAGATTCGAGATGGATTTATTTTTGGATGTGTTGGGCACCCGCAGGTCCTCTTGACTCCAGTGACAGCTGTGAGCATTCCAGAGGTCTAAATGAAGACCCGAAGGATGGAGTCAGGTGTTGAACTCCAACCACGCAGGTTCGGAGGAGTTAGTACTGACTGCGTAACTTTATCTTCCCTGGTACGCGCAAAAACATAACTGAAGACTTTTCTGATGAGTGTTATCGAGCAGACTGTCCCGCGTGCCGTGTACTTACCATCGTTAACATCCCTCTGCTCAGAGTAGTTCAAAATATTAATTTTTGTTAATGTGTTTTTCACAGAAACCTTTTCTCCTCAGAACAGCAATTACGGCTTTGAAATATTCTGTGCCAGATACCTAGGAGGCAGGGTTTATCTCTCTTTAATAATGAAAAAGTTAACAAAAACATTAAAACAGGAATAGCTAGCTTGGCTTGTTTTGATGTCAACAAAACTGTGTTACTTTCTAAAGCCTTCATTTAAATACTGTTGATATTAGCCTCTGCAATGCACTTGACCTTTATTCTTTTTCCCCTGAAGTGTCCTCTCCTCTATTTATAATCTTACACTGTATACTCTATTTTCTTTTCCAAATTACTTTTTGTATTTTTTTTTTTTTCATTTTTGCACTCAGATATTTTATTTACTTGTTAACTCTAAAGTCTGTTGTCTGTCAAGCAAGAGGGCATACTGCTGAGAAAAGGACCAAGGCTGCCCTTCATGTATTCATTGTTGTTAGCATTGTAAGCTGGAATTCGATAAATTCTGGGGAGAATAAATAGTAACTCCTGGAGGTTGAAATGAAGTTGTGGCCACAGTTGGAGGCAGTGCCTGGCACCGTGCCCCATCCTCGTGGTGGGATTACACCTCCTCATGTGCCTGCTTGGATGTTTCCCGGTTGCGCACTTGGGGCTAAACTGATTAGCAGATTTGAGATCAAGAAAGTATTTTCCTCCAGTTACCAGTTGTTATAGATGTAATTTATGTTGTTGATCTTCTATGTAATATGGGCCCTAGCCTGCTTCTTGGGACTGCTTGGGAATAGGAGAAATCTGGGCAGGTAAGTGAGGGTGCTTCCTGGGTCCAGTGTCTCATTGCCTTCATAACTGCGGCTTTTGGCCTTTTGCTGTAGGTTTTAAGTTTGAGGTGTTTTTAGAAGTGCTTTGTGACCTGTAATGAGCGCAGCACCTGTCAGTGATGTCCTGTGAACTCTTTTGGTCTGAATATCTGTGAAGATTTCCTGTGAGAAGGGGAGTTACATGTAACTTACCTGAGTCTTTCTGACCAGTGCTGCGCACCAACCCTGCCCCTGGTAACTAATGTAGAAAGAAAAGCAAGTGGTTATTTGAGGGGTGGTAGAAAGTTTTGAGGTAACGATCATATTCCAAAAATGCTTTCACTCCTCAAAGAGTTATGACAAGTAGTAAGAAATTTTGATTCCGGAATATTTTTAAAAAGCTGTCCTTTGACACTGCATGCTGGAGGCTGTCACTGTGAAGAGGAGGTCTGTGCTCGGAGAAGCACAACCTTTTAAGTACTGGAGATGTGAAGACAAGAAGTATGTAGCACCTTACCATGAGGGAGGAAGACTACTTTTGCTGTTTCATTACTTGTTAAGAATGGTGTATAAAACGCCTTTAAACTTGGTAACCTCATTGAAGGAGTAACTGCAGGTGCAGAAAGATGCAGAAACTTTTGTAGGTCCGCATTGAGTGTAGTTCATTAACTTCAGTCTCATGAAATACTGAAGTCGCTGCATTCGGTCACAAGGACCCTACTTGGTATTCAACGATTTTGTTTCTTTCAGAGTTTGCTCCATATGAAATGTAAAAGTCTGGCTTTAGGTGTCGTAACTGTTTTGGTTTTCAGATTATTAATGTTTTTTTCCAACCAAACCTAGTTTGCAGCATTATTTGTCAAATGAATTTCTGGGCATTGCTAATCTTGGTGCTCAGAATTTCCAGATTGTCTTTTGAGAAGGGTAGGGAGGAATGGTCTTTGAATTACTTATTTTGGGTTATGGTTTATTATCTTCTGGAGATAGCAGTTCTCAAGAATTCTGCTTTCTTATCAACCACTTCTTTAAAAACCAAAAAAATGCCCTTGTGGTTTCTGTTTATTGGTTATGATGTCATTTCTTTGGTGACTGAGGTAATGCATCTTTCCCATTTGAATCATCTCTGGTAGTATATACCTGATGACTGTGTTTTCAAAGCAAAGCAATTTTTGTTCTCTCCAAAATTACTCCCTGACCAGGAGTGAAGTCTGGCTGAACGCGGGCAGCCTGCGGGTCAGCGGCTGTGAGGCAGGAGCCACTTCCAGTGGTTGCTTCCAGCATTCATTTTTTTTGCAGTTGACTTCATTGCTGGCTGAAGGTGTTCATCCAGTGGTCCTTCAAGGAGAATTAATGTGGACTGGCATGGGTGAAGGTCAGTCACTGGTCTGGGGGGCAGTGATGAGCAGACTCTCCTCCAAGAGTTGAGCTGGGACTCATGACCTATGATGAAGTCACTTTTGGAATATACACAGCTGTGAGATTTGCTCCTTAGATGCACCTAAACGAATGTGGACTTCCGTTCAGTCCAGAATCCTTTCTGCTCTGCTTTAGGTTTCCAGTATTAACACCAGCTGGGTTTAACATGAGGGTCCTTCTCATCTTGCGCATTGTGCCTCTTGCTGCTTATCCTGGGTCATGGGACTCCAGGCTTTCTCTGAATTCATCACTGGAAGGGGAAATGGTTTTCACTTTATTGTCTGTACTCACCCCCTTTGTGAAAACAAATGCATTTGGTGAATTTGGAGATTTTGGTGGTGCAGGTTGTGGATGCTGTTAGGGCCTGCCGATGAGTAAGGTGTGATAACTTGATTATAACGCCATAAAACAAGGGACAGGACTGGTCTCTCCCATGAATACAGTAGGTTGATGCAGCTACCTCTGGCACTTGGGAATTCCGAAGTCATGTTGTTTTTGAATATATGCATGCATGCAGTAAATTAATGAAGTGACTGCGAAATCATTCTTTAATATTAGTGGTAGTATTTTGAGTTTTCTAAAGACACTTTGTAGGTTTTCTGTGTGTTGAGCTGACAGTGGAAGACAATGCAGTTCTGTAATGAACTGCATAAAGTTGACACAAAGTGCTGGAAAACAGACAAGTCCAACAAAAAAATTGATTGAATGTGTTGTGAAGAAGCAAAGCATAAATGAAGTGAGGGACTATCTTTAGAAAGTGGACTTGTGGCTTTTTGAGATTTTTTACAAGGGGAAATATTAATGGATTAAAGAACTTGGACAAATTTTTACAAATTTTGTTTTTACAAAATCCTTTACCAGAAGGTTAAGAATGGCAACGATGAGTAATAAAAACAATTATGTGGAGGAACAAAAATCCTGGAAGTTATGTTGTCTTGCATATACTAATAGTAGTGTTTCCTCTGTCCAGCTCTCTACAACTACGACGCGAGGGGTCCAGATGAACTTTCCTTACAAATAGGCGACACCGTGCACATATTAGAAACATATGAAGGTAAGCTGGCAAAAGTTGCATTTAAAGACATTGGTTTTTGCAGTTGCATTACTTTTCTGTTTGTGACTTTATCTTCTCGTGTTATCAGGTGACAAATTACTTGCTTTCTTGCTAAAGGACAAAACGCATTATTTGTAATGAACCCAGAATTAACCAATGCTAGATGTGAATGAAGATGCATGTGGTCGATACCTGGTGAATAACCATTTCCTTTTCTATGGAAGAGGGATGTTCACACAGCTTTATTTGTATGGATCAATTGTAGCATCTATCCTGCGTTAGAGAAATGATAGATGCTTTTTGAATACCCTCGAGTAATGCAAAAGAGCCTGCTGCTAAAAGAAGTTTAATCTGAATTTGAAAGTCACCTGGGTCCTAAATTATTTATGTCTCTCTTATAAGATGGATACATGTGTTACAGTGCCATGGACTGATTTGAGACTTTTCAGATGCTCTGCTTGTTTTGATATGAAGCTGTAGTAACATTACATATACCAAAATCTTTCCTCCTTGATCCATGTAAAAGGGAATTTGAATGCTGAGTTTGATAATCAACAGAATGTGAAAATTGTCATAACACTCTTCAGCTCTTGCTTGATCCAGTACTGAGCCAAGCAAAATACAGGTCTTCCATTGTATACTTGACTTTACATTTTATGGCATGCTGCAGTTTGGAAAGGTATAAGTAACATGTAACTAAACTGTGTTTGTTTAAAATACTGTAACACTTACTGTCTTGTGGAAATGTGATTTACTTTAATACATTGATTTAATGTGTTTCTCTAGACATTAATCTTTTGTACATCTGTGTGTTAAATTTAGGTATTGGCTTAATAGGTTTTTTTATTGTTATATTTACTAAAGCAAACGACACTACTTCAACAAAAGTAACAAGCTCTGCTCATCACTTTGCAAATGAATTTTCTCATTGTTCCTAGGCTGGCATTTTCTTAGAGAGTTCAACTTGCTGCTGCAATGCCAAGTTTGACTCTTAGCAAAGTAATCTTTCCGTTATCTGATGTTATATGCTTTAATAAAAATCTAATAATGCAAAAATGTTAAATGCAGATTGAATGATTTAAATATTGTGCTGCTTTGTACTTTTATATATAAATAGATTTATTTAATGAATGTGGGAGAAACTTTGAATCCTGAATAGGGTATGTGAAACCATATCAAATCATGGCTGCTGCCAACTAAGTGGGACAGTGGAGGTGACTCACTTTTCCCCTGGACTTGAATAATAGAAAGCCCTTTGCGCTCTCATGGTTGTTAGGCTTCAAGCATGTGGGATGAGTTAATGGTGAAAGAAATGCAAATAAGTTAATGTTCTTCCAAACATTTTATACAATGATTACTCACTACATACCTGCTGTGGTGGGAAATGAGATGCTATAAGTCTTATCTCTCTTGTTCATAGAGCTGCCGTTATTAGGTAATTATTTAAGCTCTTTGATCTCCAAGTTCCTCTATACAAAACTTGTGTAAGTTGTGCCCTGGGAGGTTTTGTAGCATCTGCACAAATGTCCAGGTGTGTGTCTGGGAACTTCCCTGCCCTGACATCGGTCCTGTCCATGTCAGGGTTGTGTTAGGTTGTGGTGGGATGGGCCAATCTGAAGAAAAGCCCACTAATTATATGAGCATGGGACAGAAAAATCATTTGAAGAATCAGTAATGCCTTTTTGCTGAGCATGTGATCGTGTTTCTCAAAGGTCTACCCCTTTTCTCTGTATTTAAGATTGTGGGGGGAAAAAAAATTGGCTTCTTTCATTGATATCTGCTGTATTACGCATTCTGCTCTTGGCATCCTGCTGTAGAATCGTTACTGTTTGTAAATAGTTTTCTGCAATAATTCTTAAGTTAGGAGTAGTTTTGAAAACTTACATGTGTCCATGGAGTTTGAAGTGGTAGATTGTGGTTGGGTGTCCCATCCCGTTCCCCCCCACCTCCAGTCCGCTTTGTTGTAAAGAAAAGCGTATGGTAAATCTTTGCTCAGTTGGGCTTCTCTCTGTAGACGAAAGAGGCCAGGAAGTTGGGAGGGCTGGGTCTCATATACATTGTCTGGAAGACCTGTTTTAAGGACATGCAGGTTTCAATAGGATTTCACGTTGCTACCATATACTGCAATAGATTGCTAAGATGGACTTTGCTTATGTGTTTAAAATGTTACTTATTTTTTTATCTATATGTAGAATTTATTTTGGAATTTGTTTTTATTACTGAAACATTTTAATATTTTAAGTTTTAATAAAAAAACCCATTATTTTTTCTCTGAAATGCAGGAAGACATTTGTACAAATAATTCAATGTGCACATCCTTTAAAGTCGGAGTCTTATTGCAAACTGCCTGTATTTTTATAGGAGTTATGAGATTGGAAATGAATGCACAAATTTCACTGTTAAATCTCAGTCTTTAAAAGCTGCTTTCTAAAACAATTGTTCTTGAAAGTCAAATTAATATTTTCTTTTCTTTCAGGTAGAATTGCAGACAATTTTATTTTTCAGTTAGAAAACTTCCTCTCCTTCTAATGTGAGCCTTACAGGAAAAGCCAAACAACAAAGCCATTGCGCTTCATAAATATTCTTCATCTTGCAAGGATTGTATTTCATAGCAGATATCCCAAAACAAATATTTGCCATGTTCTGAATTAGGACTTGCCTGATCTTTATTTTCTTAATTCTGTTTCTTTATGTTATTTGGTGGAATGGGCAAACAGAACATATGATCAATAAATGTGGCTTATTAAGGTGAATAGCTATTAAATATAATAGTAAATTAGCCTCAAAACCGAGCTTGCATGTTTGAAAAGTAGTTCATTTCTAGTGCTGCTGTGGGAAGGGAGTTTGGGTTCCCAAATAAGTATTTTCAAGTAAGTTATTCCTGATACTGTGGGAATGTTTAGTTATTGGTTGCAGCTTTTGTGGTTGGTTGTTTTTTTTTTTGATGCAGCAAATACCTTATCTGAGTGAGTGTGTAGTAAACAGGGGAACAGTAAAAAGACACTCAAAGGAAAAAAAATTACTGTTGTTTCTAAGCTTTAACAGACACAAATATTTCATTGGTGCCTTTTCTTAGTTGGACACTTATGTGGATGCATATTTCCAGCCATTATATCCCATAATATTTGTTCAGGGAGAAGCTAGAAACCTTGTAACACATCAGTAAGCCACTTAGAAGCCCAGGTCGCTTTAGAAAAATATTTATGGCATCAGCCAGTGTTCCTCGTGCTGGTGTTTTGTCTGAAAGTGAATTGGCCGTGAAGAGAGTGGGGAGGATCTGGAACTCTGTGCCGTGTGCTCCAGGGAAGTGTTGGACATCGGCTGTTTGCCCTCTCTGCCCTCAGGCTTTGGGGTTTTCATTCGTTTTTTTTCATGATCTACAAAATTAAAAAATGCTGAGGTTACAAAATCAAGATCTAAAGTTAGGTAGGGCCATAATATAGGTTGATAGGTTTGGTAGGATACCTTCTTAATGTCATTAACAAGCACCCATGCTCACGCATCCCTCTACCCCTTGCTTTTTTTAAGGTGGAGGACTAGATCTCGCTCATCTAAAGCAGAAGCTGTACTACACTTGTGTTTCCCTTGTCCAGTGTCTGACACCAAGCTGTGTTTATTGTGCTTTGAAGAAAAATGACAATTTTGTGACCTTAATGACTTTTAATTCATGTTTGTGAGGGACTTGATTGTTTTTGTAGTGCCTGTGTGTGTGTGGAGGAGATCTGCCCTTGTGTTATGGGTGAGGAACTAAGAAATTGAATAGTTTTTATGTCTTGGGTAGTTGATTGGAACTAGATGATCTTTAAGGTCCCTTCCAACCCAAACCATTCTGTGATTTAAATTACATTGCCTTTCTATATGTGTGTTCATGGCAAGACTTAGTGCCTCCAGTTGAATCAGTTAGAGTTAGCTCTCCTTGAAAATTAGGCTCCCCATTGCATAGCTACAGGCTTGATACCCAGCGAGAAGAAGATTTAAGTGGTGGCTGCCAGTGAAGAGCCTGGTTGGACTTCCCTGGCTGCATTAGGACTTCTGCAAAGAGCAGGAGTGCAACCAGTTCTGCAAGGCAGATTTTGTCTGCTTTCTTATCTGCAGTTTCTTGTAGCTCTTACTACTTGCTGCAAAGCTTCAGAAAGCAGAGGTTCAGCGGTGAGGAGCTTTCTTTGCTGCATGGCTTTTTCATCTGCAGGTGCGATGTCCTGAGTCAAGAAGGCCATGGACCTGTTGGAGCGGGTCCAGAGGAGGCCACAAAGATGATCCGAGGGCTTGGAGCCCCTCTGCTGTGAGGACAGGCTGAGAGAGCTGGGGTTGTTCAGCCTGGAGAAGAGAAGGCTCCAGGGAGACCTTAGAGCCCCTTCCAGTACCTGAAGGGGGCCTGCAAGAAAGCTGAGGAGGGGCGGTTTGCAAGGGCATGTAGCGATAGAACGAGGGGCAATGGTTTTAAACTGGAGCAGGGTAGGTTTAGATTAGACATTAGGATGAAGTTCTTTACTCTGAGGGTGGTGAAACACTGGAACAGGTTGCCCAGAGAGGTGGTAGAGGCCCCATCCCCGGAGACATTCAAGGCCAGGCTTGATGAGGCTGTGAGCAACCCGATCTAGTTGAAGATGTCCCTGCTTACTGCAGGGGGGTTGGACTAGATGACCTTTAAAGGTCCCTTCCAACCCAACACGTTCTATGATTCTGTGATGTCCTTTAGTTCATATAGTGTATTTGATCAGAGTTATGGTGTTTATCAGTTTAGACTCCACAACTTCAAAATGTTGGGTTATTCATATAAAACTGAGGGATTTTAATAGGATTGAAATCTGTGTACATCTGCGCACAGATTTCAGCCAGTGGAGTAAGTGCTAGCAGAAATGCTTTGCCCTCTTTGCAGCTGAGCCAGAAGCTGTGCATGGTCGTTTCAGCAGCAGTTTTTGCTCATATTTGCTGAAAGCAATGGAAACATGAGATGTGAGGCCATTGCAGCCTTTGTAGGGAAGGGAACTGTGATGGCTGTAGGTGCACTAACCATCCCCAGGTGATCACGGAGGGTAGGCTTCTGATGCAGTGTGAAGACGATGAATCATTTTACCCTTTGCTACTGGAAAGCAGACTGAAAAATCCTGTGTGCTTGAGACTTAAGTTTGTTTTTCTAGTCCCAGAGTGTAGATAATGAATTTATCAGCATGTGTTGTCTTCCTTGAATTTTCTTCCTGCCCTAGTTGTAACCAGGAGCGGGACTGTAGGTTTTTTCCACGTCTGCTTTGTGATCCCTCCATCCTCACCTGTGTTGGTCTCTGGAGAGGGAAGCTTTGCTGTACAAACCCCCTGTTTGCAGGACTACAGGGGATGGTATTGCACCCAGGCTCAGTCTTCCAAAAGCTGCGGAGGACAGCTCCGGTCACCCGGGGGCTTCCCTGGGATGCTGAGTAGGAAGGAAAAAGCGAGCAGTGGCACGGATGAACTGTGCCCCAGTGCAAGCATACGAGCAAGCTAGCACTGAATGGAGGGCAATATGCACAGATCTCATCTCCGTTTTCTGGCATGCTATCTTCCATGAGGCAAAACGACTAGTCTGTAGGTTTTTGTTTTTGCTTTGGTTATCTGGCTACACTAAAGTGGGATGGCTGGAGAAACACTAAAAGCTGTAATGGTGATTGCTTGCAGATGTGTGGTGAACTGGGGGCACAGTAAATGAGACATTGCCTCCCAGTTTTCCAGGCATGGCCACTGCCTGGGAGTGTGGCACAGGCTGAATAATCCTGCGGTATTGGGGCTGCTGCGGGGTGAGAGTTTGCTGAATTAGGGCTGCGGGGCTCCTTGCTTTTGTATTTTGATGTGTGAATCGTAAATCCCAAAGTATTCTTGTTTTCTGCTGAGATTAACAAACAGCCAATCTATGTTTCAGAACTTGCATTTGTGAAACGTAAATAGGTTTTAAAATCAAGCTAGTCAAACAGTACATCTTTGTAAAGCTAATGCTCTTAAGTTGGTTTAAGTTGGTCAATTACTAATTGAAATGAGTGGCATTAAATGCATCATGTGAAGTGCCATCTCTGTCATATAGTCTTCTCCATCAGTTTGATCATCATCATTCTGATTTTTAGAGCTTCCAAGAAGACTTGTTTGAGCCAGGATATTAATTCTGTAGAAAATTTAAATTCAGGTGGGATGTGCGTGTACATGTTGGTGGGGGTGAAGCCTGATCGGAAACCACGTTAAGGTGCTGTTGAGCTGAGGAGGAACAGCTGCTAGGTGACATTAATGACCTTTTTAATGCTTTTTCCCTTTTTTCCTCCTAGGTTGGTACAGAGGTTATACACTACGAAAAAAATCCAAGAAGGTAAGTCTTGCTAGAGTGGAGTGCTCATTTTTCTCTTGGACAGAGATGTATTACGGCTTTGGGTGTGTTGTTATAGCGGAGATCTCGGGCACGTATTACGGTACTGCATGGGAGCGATTCACCATGTGTCCCCTGCTCTCTAATGACTGCTGGTGTGTAGTCTGAACCTGTAGTAAATGGGAAGTTTTCAAGTTAACTGAAACTTATTTTAGCAAGGCCTAAAAGCTGAGTGCAATTTAATTTTTGCAATTTAAGGGTATATGTATGTGCAGTCACTATAGATGGCTTGATGTTTAACAGCTCGTTTTCTGCAGTAACTGGTGTACCAGAGCCTTTGCCTCAGTAAAAAGTTCAGAACTTTATGTTCTGGTTGATCTGTTTAGAGGCTGACACTTTGCTTCACTGTCTGTTAAATAACGTGTTACTCGTAAAAACGCAATTGCATCTCGGAAAGTGTTGCAGAGCTCTACATTGTGATTTCAAGTCGTTCTCTGCGAGAGGGGGAGTAATCTTCTGCCGTATAATTTTGCCTCGTTGTTAGGCTTTCAGTGTGCTGTTTATAGCAGCCTTTCTGAAATAAAAAGAAACTAAACAGCACAAATACAGTTTATAACATCGTGGTTTATATTTTTAGCGTTTTACTTTATAGTAGTAATTAACCAGAATTAAATGACTTCTGGTTTTACTTTGTTTTTCTCTTAAAGTAAAACACTTCAAATGTAATGTTTGCCTACAGAGCTGTGTTTCGAGTTGCGTCTGCATGTCTAAAAGTACAGAGCCAAGTTGTGTGGTTCGTCCCACCCGTTTCCTAACTAGGAATGGGTCTATGGTTTTTCTGTTCTATTTTGATATTTTGTTTTTTTGGGAATACACTAAATTTCTTACGAACCATGTTTCACAGGCATGCCTTGTACAGCCTAAGAAGCAATTATGCATTCTTCTTAGATTAAATTAATTTCACGTGTTGCTGTGTTTGTCTGACCTCCTCTAAATGGACTTGTTTTTTTTACTGGGACTAAAAGACACACACGCCTCCCCCCCTCCCCTCAGTTTCTGTGGCTTTCTAAGAATTTCATTTTTTGCATTCCCAAGCGAAAACTGAACTACTACCTCAAAGGGTGAGGTGGAGGAACTTCTTTTCTCGACTTGAATTATTTTTTAATATGAGCTTACACTATTTTGAAACTATTACTGTATTTCTGGAATCTTGAGATTCATTTAGAACATTTTTTCAGAAGAGCAGTATTGGCCTTTTGCAGCACTGTGTTGAAGAGTGTTTTTGGCTTGTAGCACTAATGATAGGTTGGTGGTAGAAGACACTATGTTATACATAGTCTGTGTGCTACGGTTTGCAGTGCAGGATGTGTGCTGTGTGTGCACGTGCCCATTCATTTCACGGAAAGGCAGCCCGGTATACTGCCTGTGCTCAGGCAGTGTTTATTTTAACTGGAAGCCTGGAAACACTGGAGAAAACAGTTTGGGAACAGAAGCAACATCTTGTAGCAGGGTAAGAAAGCTTGGATAGACCTGAGGAAAAGCAAGCAGCAGACCTGGATTACGGGCAGAATGTCATTTTGGAGTATTTGAAATCACCTGTCTTTCATGCTTTCAAAAGCAAGTCTGTTTTAATTTGCACGTGTATGTAATCATCCAGGGATGTGGAGAATTGTGGCAAACCGTACCCTGAACTGAGGGAGGAAACACCTCTTTCTTTGTAGGGCCGGTTGTGACAGGGTATCACTGCTGTTTTCTTTGATGTTGTGAAGATAACTTTAAAAACTCTGAGTCTGTATTTGCCAAGGTTACAATAACACCTTCTTGATGGGACATGCCGTACCGAATGTAAGTGTATGTTAAAAAGAAAACAGAACACCACAGCACAACTGTTCTGATGCTTAAGAGGATGTGAATGGCTCTGCAGACCTGGCAGTCTGTCTTGGCATATTTTTAGGCGATAGATAAAATGTTATATGCAACTGGCTATTGAAAATATTTTTTTCCTCTCCCTCCCTCTCAAAGGGCATATTTCCTGCCTCATATATACACCTTAAGGAAGCAATAGTTGAAGGCAAAGGGTAAGTTTGATTTGAAAATAACGAAAATCCGTTTTCCTATTTCTATCTACATAATTTTGGTGTATTATCAGATAACTTACATTCGTTTCCAGTTAGTTAATGAGCTGCTGATGAAAATGTGTGTGTTTCTTTTTTAAAATGTTTTAAATTGGTAACTTACCTCAAGTTCGAAGGTGCTGTCACCAGCAGTGCTTCTGGCTAATACTGTCCTTAGTTGCGTCGTCGTATAGTTGAGCTAAAGCATAACCTTTTCTGTATTAATGTAAATGTTTCAGAGGAATTAATATTTTACCATTTTTGTTTATAACTTTTATTATTCTCTCGACCAGTAATTACCTAGATTAACTTCCTCCACTCCCTGCCCCCTGCTTTAGCTCTAATTTCAGTTTTCCCAACTTTTTTTATCTTCCAGGCCTTGAGTCTTATGGCTTCTGTCTGGTATATTAAAAGAGGTCTTTGATATGAGATGCCTTTTTTTTTAATGCAGATGAAATTTAAGTAATTTCTTAATTCTGTCTCAGCAAATCTTGTAGCCTGGACTCCCCGCTGAAAGCCATTATCCAGGCATCATTTTCTGCCTTATCAAGTTCTTCTGTTGACTTGTTCATTTTGGGATTCTCCTGCTCCCTTGCCTGATGTGTGTGATACTAAATAGTTTGGGCTGTTTTTTCCTATTTAACAGCTGTTAAACTTCAGATCTTTATATATAAAATCGGCATTGCTGAATGTGCTTGTAAGAGTTAATAAAATTGGTACAAAAGTTTAGTTAAAAAACAGGAAAAAATCCAACCCCAAATGCCAGAAAAAACGTGGACTGAAATTAATAAATAATTAGTCAGGTATGAAATGGAGTGAAACAGGATTAAAATATTTTATTCCTTTGTGCTCGATTTATTTTTATACTGTTAAATATGTAAATGATAAAACTACTAATCATGAGATTGCTGCATAATGACATCTTTCTTGCTGATTACAAAACTGCCTTTAAGTACCCTACTTCTGAAATATTAAAAGATCTAGCTGTTGTTTCTTACTTTCATGGCACATAATTCTAAAACAAGTCATATTGAAACTTAATGGTAATGACTTGCATGCTTAATTTTTCTTTGGAAGACCAATATTTTGAAAAAAAATTATGCATTAGTATCATGGCATTGTAGGTTGTGCATATCTGGCTTTCATCTTGATTGCTTCTTGTGAAATTAGTATCTCAATAACAAATCATATGATGAAGTATGTATTGATTTCCTTATCTTGTGAATAAGGGAGGGAGGAATTAGCATAGTCTCGTCCCACCAAAGTACCCTTTACGTCACTGGTGTACATTGCTGCTCCTATATTTGATAATACATTCTTTTTTAGCATATAAGTTTGTAATAAGTGTTATTTTCAACCCTGTCATTATTGGATTGTCTTTGGAAATGAACAGTTCCTTCGTAGAAATGGTTCTGCTACGCTAACAAAACTAGTGCTCAATTCAAACTTTTCTTTCCTCTTCCTTTTAAGACAACATGAAACAGTTATACCCAGTGAGCTCCCCCTGATTCAGGAGGTTACCACAACTCTGCGGGAATGGTCTATAATATGGCGGCAATTATATGTTGTAAGTATCAACTTAAGAAAACATTTACAACAGTATATGGTTTGTGAAAAGAGTAATGCTGTGAAAGCCAGAGTGAGAAGTATGAAGGAGCTTTTAATGAAATTCCACTTCTGTCACTGTTTCTAAAGGCTACTTTTAATGCTGAAAAGCTATTTAGCATCTTCTATGTTAAGGCACAAATCTCTGTAGTATTTCTTTTGAGTATTTTCTCAAATACTCTGTATTTCTTGTGCAGAATCAGTTTTTTTCAGAGTGTTACCTTGATCTAGAAACAAATTTTTGAGCAATTATGATCGCTTTTTCATGGGGCACTATCATACAGAATATATTGGATTTTTGAGATCTATATTAGATTTTTCCAAATCTGTAGATAATTGTGTTAAATAAATGAAGAAAACGGTTTTGAGGATAGTTCTTAAGGCTGTTGATCTATGTTCTGAAAAAATTGAATATTTCATGTCGAATTTGTGGATGTAAACTTAAACTTTGGAAGAATCATCAGTGTACGCCTTTTACCTCTCAGTATTCTTTTACTTGAAGTTGATTGTTCCCAGTTTATCCTGACCTTAAGTTACATACCTGATTATTTTCATATGCTTAAGTTCCAAGCACATGTTGAGGAGTGTGTTGAGGAGCGAGGAAGAAGTAGACAGGCAGAAGCAAACTAGGAGGAACAGAATCTGGAGAGCACACTGAGAACAGCTTTGCCCTTGGTTCTACTGCAGTGTGCTGCTGAGGACAGTGAGGGTTCCATTTGGATCCCGATGTCTTTTTTTTTTGGGGGGGGGGGGATTATCCTGAGTATGCAATCTGATATTGCTTAATGTCAGAGAAATACCGCTTGCAAAACTGCACGAGACTTGGTAGTGCTGCACGCGTAGTAAGAAAGGAGGGATAGCAAGAGACATGGTTAGAAGTTTTCTTACCAAGACTTGTCTGTGCTTTTTGTAGCAGTAAGTTTTAGGAAATTATAAAATTCTCCTGGTGTGGGAATCACTTGTTCTAACCATTAATGTTTAACATAATTTTTCATGCATTTACTTCCATGAAGACACATGAACAGCTAAACAGTACTGCAATGCTTTGATAATAATTTTGAATTCAAGAGCAGGCAAGGTGTGATGCTGCCAGTGGCCTCAATTCAGTAGCAGAAAGAGTTCCAGTCCCTGTTACAGCTTTATTCTGAGTAGGTAGATCACTTAATGAGTTTCTTCACAATTTGTATCTCAAGGATGTCCGTTAGATTAATCGCATGTGGTCAACAGCCGAAAATAGCACTGGTGCACTGGGATTGGCTTTTCAAGGGAGTTTTGGTTTACTGGAGGTAGCTGGTTTCAAATTCGTCAGTCTGCAGACTAGAGAGATGTTCCGTATTGTCCGCATCTTGCATATTAAAAGTCATTAAATGACCACATTTATGCCTTTATTCAGTTCATAGTTTGTGTTTGAATATTGAATACATACTCAGTTTTGATTTGCAGATAGCAGAGGACATGGCGTGTTCTTCATCTCACTAGTTTATGATTGCCTGCAGCATCGAAAATCATGAACTTCTTTCCCTTTTGGATTTGTCTGTATTTAGCTTCCAGGCATATGCGCCTGTTGTGTCTTTCTCTGCTACATTAAAAGAGCTTTTAATAATGGGTATTTTCTCTCTGTGAAGGTTCTCACACTATAATCAAGTCAGCTTTTTGATAATCTGAACAGACCTAAGTCTTTAAGTTTCACAGTTAGGTATTTTTTCCCTGAGTCTGAGTCGTCATATTCCTGCATCTTCTACAGTTTTTTGTTGTCTTTTATATGAAGCAGAGAATTTTATTTTAATTATTTAATTATTCCAGTTGTTTTCAGTCAAATAAGGCCTGGATGTAGTCTGAATAAAAGATAGCTATGTGTAGCCTGAATAATTCATTGATGTGGGGTGTTTAGAAAGATGCATTCTTTTTGCGAGTGTATTGAACTAACAGCTTAGGTTTTGAAGGTTTTGAAGACAGTAAGAGAGGCTGCTTCTAGGTAACATCAAAGCATTCAGGACCTCTACGTCATCTTTGTCTTAATGTTACCTTTCACAATAAAAATAGAAAGGCCATTGTTCTGCAACTTCAGTTTTGCATAGTATTGTTTGTTTGTGCTAAAATTCTTGTATATATGCACTGTCCACAGTTTGAACCAACATGTCAAATTCTGTTTTGTGGTTAAACATTTGATCATTTGTCTCTGAATGCATGTGTGTATGGGCATGCATGTAGAAAATGCTCTGGAAAAGAGATTTCTTCCATTCTAAGTATGGAACCTTATCTTCCTGTGTCCTAGCTTAGCTGAGTGTTGCCAAGGAAAGTTTGTGTGCTGCTGTGCACTATGTAATACCCATAGTTCCAGCCTTTATAAACAATTAAGGTATTTAACTGCCTATAAGGTTTAGTGCTTTCCTGGTTTTTCGCTTTTCCTTCAGATGTTACTGATGGGCTTGTAAGATACTGATGCACTGGGCTTTGCACGCTGAGGAAATTTAAAGTGTTATTCTGAAGGTTTAACTAGGGGAGGGAAAGGATTCTGTAATGTATTGCAGATGGAGTATTACAGAACTCGAGCCTCTTGCTGTTAAATTGCACCATTTTTAATCGTGCTCTACTCAGTATA
The DNA here is from genome assembly GCA_013397275.1 of Burhinus bistriatus. Classification (NCBI taxonomy): domain Eukaryota; kingdom Metazoa; phylum Chordata; class Aves; order Charadriiformes; family Burhinidae; genus Burhinus; species Burhinus bistriatus. Next base: position 18,792 of record VYXH01010673.1, on the reverse strand, counting down.
GAGGTTCATTGAATGAAGTTCCTTGGTGCACCAAGAAGAGAATATATTTCCTTTGAATACCTTCTTGTGAATACAGCATGACCTGTGTTTTAAGGTAATGTAAACATAGACATTTACAGTTATGTAGATAGCTAAAGCAGAGTGTAAGACCCTTTGTATTCAGTGTTCTGTGCTACAGAAAGTTAGGCTCCTTTTTTTAGAGCTAATTGTAGACTCTTACCCCTTTGAATTCATATTTTGTAGTTGCAGTTTATTATATGTAATTAAAAGGTGATCAGAAGACTTCAAAACTAACTTCTACCTGTCTTTTTCCTGCAAACAGCAAGATAACAGAGAAATGTTTCGCAATGTACGGCACATGATATATGATCTTATTGAGTGGAGATCTCAAATACTCTCTGGGACCCTACCCCAAGATGAGCTCAAAGAACTGAAAAAGAAAGTGACTGCCAAAATTGATTATGGCAACAGGTTTGTGCACAGTATTTTCCAAGTGTTTATGCTTAAAACCAAATCGGCTTGTGTAATACACATTAGCTGTTGATGACTTCTTGCAGGATTTTTTTATTGCTGTATTTATCGAGATGTAATAGTAGCGTATTAACAATTCTGTTACAGCAAGTTTAAGAATTAAGTTGATATAGGATCTTTAAAGTATAATACAAATTACAATACGTAAAGTGGAATCCATATGCAACTCTCTCGCTTGATGATATTATCAATTTGATACTGGTATGAAGTTGTCATTTTTAAGGTCAATTGAAAAGTGCAAGTATTGCCTCCATTCAGAATGCAATTTAAACTCTACTTGCTTCTGCAGCATAAACAGTTGTTGCCTTCTCAACACCACCAGCTGCGTGTGCCCTGAAGTCACTTAGCTGTAATGTGATGTTGAAGAATTTGGCTCAGAAGCATAGTTTAGCTCATTGTTCCTCTACTTATATAGGATCCAGCTTGTATCGGAAGATGAACAGACAGATTTAATAAAAAAAAAGTATCTTTTCAACACAAGAGAATGGAAATTGTAAAGGACGTATTTACAAAAAAAAAAAAAAAAGACAGCAGTATAAGTTGCATACATTAGATATTTTAGTAATTCAGAGGTATAAACTCTCCAAACAGTGGTCTGGATTTAAGCAAAAAGTTTTTTTTAAATACAAGTTTTAGGTTACAAGTTGTCTATACAGTTAGGACTTCCCATTTTGATTGAAAGTGAGAAATCATCTTACTTTTCAATCAGGAAATTATTTGAAGCAGTGTTTAGAATACGGAGAGACATCATTGTAGTACTGCACACCTGGGGACTGGAAAAGTTTTCAGCAAGCCAGTCTTTAAATCCCTTGTGATGTAAATAACTCGTCAGATTTCAGCTATTTGTGTTTTATTCCTTAAGAACTGCCAAATTTGCAGTATGTCTGTTCATGCACTTCATCAGCAAAAGCTGTGATTTAAAAAAAATAAAAAATTAAAAAAAAATCATCAGTAACTGCATTCAGTCCGTAATTAGCATTTATAATCCAAGATATGAACTGTTGTACCTCAGTAGACAATTAACCAGATGTTGTTGATATTATTTGTTTGGCTACTGTATTTTACCATCTGGCTAAGGAGTTGGTTAAAGTTACTCTGAATAACCTCCAGATGCTCAGCGTTCAAATACAATGGAACATCTTGTGCTGTGCTTTATATTCATAATGTTCCGATGGACTAATTAAGTGATCAGAACATTCTCTGTGGAGTACAGGAGGGAAGTGAATTTGAACTTCTGAGTAAATACTCACAACTGAAAGATCCCATATGTTTCTAATGTAGTCATACATTCACTTTTGTCTAAAATAAGCAGGAATGATGATTTCAATATCCAGACAGAATGAATTCATTATGCATCTTATGAATGTTTTCTGATCTAATCATAGCCTAACTTTTCCTGTTTTGTGAAATACTGGTTTGTAAATAAGATTGATTTTTTTTTTCTATAAATAAAGACAACAATTTCACTGCATGTTGTCAAAATAACTGAGGAAGTAAAAATGGTCTTATGAATTTGTATTTGTAATGTTTTTCAGAAATTGGGTCAGGTAATTTTGTTGTGGAAACATGTTTTTTGTTCAGTTGCAAAAATCTGTAACTGGGACACTTAGGAAAAAATTTCAATTTTTTTTTTTTTTTCCCAAGCATCATTTGCAAGTTAAAGGATAAAACAAAGAAATTAAATCAAAGGAGTGTTTGCTTCTGTTTATTTGACAGTCTGTGCAAACATTCTTGTCCTGTTGGTGTGTAGTAGGCTGAGTGATGAATCTTTTCTCTGAATTTCTGAGTTATCTTTCCCTCTGCAGAAGGACTCTGCTTTTGTTCATGCAGGGCTGGTGGTTACGGTACAAGTGGCCAGTGGATGTATCTCCTGCTGTGGCTGCTGTCCAGGAGACAGTAGCAGGGAGGATCAAGATGATTTTTGACTGCTTTTCTGTTTGGTTTCAGTGGTGAAACCACTTTCTTGCTAGAAAACTTATCTGGAGCTTGGTGGTCCAGGGATGCTTAAAAAAGTTTCGTTATGACTAGTTCCGGCTACAGAGCAGATCTTAAGAGATTTTTCTTAATCTGCTGCTCGCACTCTGCAGCTTGTTTGAGTGAGTTCATCCACCTTTGAATTAATGCAGTGCAATTAATTGGACTTGCTCAAGGCTTTGTTTCAAACCTCCAGGTTTCCCTCTTGTCAGGGAGGAGTGGTCCTCTAAGTACGTGAAACATGTCTTCGTCTGCCGCAGCCCCTGTTATTCTTTTCAAATAATTGTGGGTCGTGTCCAAGGGGGACTTGCTCTCAGATAAACCATGAACCTCCGTGTGGCTTATCAGGCACTGCAAGTTTGATTTAAGCTCATTGATCAAACACATTTCAAAACCCAAGTTAGAGCAGCTCCATCATGAGAAGTGACTACAGAGTTAGAAGAAGAAAATAGGGACCGTGTGTATTGAAGCAGAGTTGAGGAGGTCGGTCTTAGGGAAGATAAGTAGAGAAATGCAGATCAACCCAGACATGGTGGGTTTTTTTAAAATCCTTGGTTCTGCTGCCAGAACAATCATGGAAAAATGTGAAAGGTCTCCTAAGACTGGATTTGATTATGGCAGAAACCTTCCTCTCTGCAGAAGGTAATCATGGATTTTAACTCCCTGCTGACAGAAATCTGGCTTCTGCTTTAAATGAAGGGAAACAATTTATGCCTTCTTACAGCTCGTAGGTTTTTGCTAAAACGTGAATATGCCTGCTTTGGGGGAGAATGTGGAGTGGGACGAAATGAACTGACCAATTTGCATGCAGTGTGACTGTAGTGGTTGGTTGTTCAAACTGTCAGATGAATCACAGGAGCAGACAAAGTCTTTTGCAAATTCAGTTGTTTAAGAAACTACTTCTCCAGCTGTTCTGCTATTTCATTTACATCGGTTGTTTCTGTGCTGCGGGAAAAAGTGACTTCCAGCCAGGGATGGTTATCTCGGGTTGGTGACATGTTAAATTGTTCTGTCCGTTATCAAGTAACTTTTTTTTTTTTAAATCATATGTCAGGTGTGCATGACGAATGTTAAACACTTGGCAGGTACTTTTTAAGCATTTATTTGAGCACTGTTAATTCACAAGCATATTTTTTTTGTTTGTTTAGAATTCTTGATTTAGATCTGGTTGTTAGAGATGAGGATGGCAATATTTTGGACCCAGAGCAGACCAGCACGATTAGCCTTTTCAGAGCACATGAAATAGCTTCCAAGCAAGTTGAAGAGAGGCTACAGGAGGAAAAAGTAAGATATGCTATGCGCTGTAGCTTTTGAAACATAAGAGTGTAAACTAACTAGGTGACTGTTATTTTTAGCATGGGTCATGAAGAATTTAATATATTTATGAAGAGTTATCAGACTTAAACATTTTGTAAGAACTTGTATGTCTTAGGCTGTTTAATTGTCTTTTTCATCCTTTAAAGGGCTTTGTAGAATTTGTAGTTAAGACCTCTATCGGTAAGTCAACTACATTTGTAGTTTAGTAGCAGAGGTGCATATGTAGCAGGTTTGCGTGTTAGGTTGTCATGGGGGTTTATTTTTGAGAATCAGGTAGAATAAGGTCCTCATTATGTTTGTATGATTCCTGTATGATTTGTTTGTTGAAATACAGAGGGCAAATTTAAAGACATTCTCAGACTTTGAATAGTCAGCTTCTTTACAATGCAAATAATTGTTTTTAAAAGGAAGAAGTCCTGCCCGTGTCAGCAGCAGTTACTGGAGCATGGTATTCCTGAGGAGTTGCTCATGAGTGCATTAGTGCAACTTAATGAGTTACTGCATCCTCTTGAGCTGTAATTGGCCATACGCACGTTTGCAGCCCTTACCAAACTTGGTGTAAAAGTACACTACTTTTAAAGAGGATTTAAACGATTAAATTTTTGCATATAAAGTTATTTCTTTTTCCCCACCTCAGCCAGTTTCCTTTTTGTCCCATACGCATTCCTACCTTCGCCCTAGATAAAGTAGTTTGTGGAGAGTTTGTGAGAGCTAGAGTCTGAGGGGTAGGTAACCTGTAGAAATGCTGGTGTTTTTTCTCCTTTCTTTCTTGGCACTCTGTACCTGTCAGAAAAACATCAGAAAAAGCAAAGAACAAACTTCCTTTTTTTTTTTTTTTCAGATATATTTTAATCTTTATCTTTTCCTCCATCTGTTTAGCTCTCTTAATAAGTGAAGACATCTCTTTCTTTTTGTTGGGTGTTTTCCCCTCTTTTTCTTTTTTTTTTTTTTTTTTTTTTTTTTTTCCTTTCTACTTATGGTGTGGCATTTCAAGACAGATCCAGAAAATGCAATTTGTCGTAAATCCTAATACAAAGATCATAGGAGTAACACCCAACACAAAACCCCTCTTCTGTCTGAAAGGTTTTAGGGATGTTTTATAGTGGTTGGATATTCATTAGGCTAAGTTAAACCTACATTTCTTCTGTTCTTGAATTCCAGTCTCAGAAACAGAATATTGATATCAACAGGCAAGCCAAGTTTGCTGCCACTCCTTCATTTGCTTTATTTGTAAATTTGAAAAATGTAGTTTGTAAAATAGGAGAAGATGCTGAAGTCCTGATGTCTCTTTATGATCCACTGGAATCAAAATTTATCAGGTTAGTGTACTCCTGAGTGTACTCCCTAATCTGTGCTTACTCAGTTATCGTAATGAGGTAGTTTTGCAGGATGAGAGGGCTTATGAAAGTCAAATTTCTGTGAAATGCATAGGACAGGGTCATCTGGGAAGCAGCAGTGCAGCAGCACTTCATCATTGTGTTCAGCACAGCATCGGGCAAGTCCCTTCACCATGGGTAGGTTTCAGAGTCGCACCGTTCCTCAGCACACTGTGCCTGTGGTTCCCCAGGCGCAGAGCTCAAATGAGACCCGAACACACCTGCAAGGCTGTGTGCCCTTGCTTAGCAGCAGCCTTGGCACTAATCTGGGAGTTTGATTTCTACATCCCCTGCTTCCTTAAAGAAATTCTTACACTTTCTGCTGAAGAGTTGCTTTCTTTTTATAAGTGATACACACAAAGGGAAATGCCAGCCCTCCACTAAGTAAATATTCATTTGTTTAGGATAAGTAGATTTGGTTTAAAATAGGCTTCTGTAAATTCTTAGGTTGATTATATCTGCTTATGTTAAAGGAAGCCATTTAAACAAAAAGTCCTCAAAATATTGTTCTTTCAGTGAAAACTACTTGGTGCGATGGTCAAGCTGTGGACTCCCCAAAGATATAGACAGATTGCATAACCTTCGAGCAGTATTCACCGTAAGTGTGTGCACTTGGTTCAGCTGGCAAATTTTAAAGCACTTGTTTTATAGCTTGTGAATAACTGAGGAATGTAATGATCTGTATGTAAACAATGTGGTATTGCCTCTGGAGGTAATGATCCTGGTGAAGGCTCACATGAGATGTTTCTCGTAAGTGGCTGCTAAAAATTCTCAACACCTGGCGAAAACCAAAGTTGCTCTCTGAAGTTTTAACTTACTTGAAATGATTTGGCCTTCTAAGCAATTAATTTACACAGAAGTCAAGATAAGACGTTTAAGTACTGTTAGCAAAATTCCTTTCTCCTTTACTCTGAGAACAGTTTGCCCTGGTGCAGGAGGCTAGCACGGAGAAGGCAAATTCTGAGCAGCAAACCTTCTGCCTACTAAAATGGTACTTGAAATTCAATTATTATAAAATAATCTGAAGAAACTACTATTTCTAGGACCTGGGCAGCAAAGACCTGAAAAGAGAAAAAATCAGTTTCGTCTGTCAGATTGTGCGAGTGGGCAGGATGGAGCTGAGGGACAACAACACAAGAAAACTAACCTCTGGGCTGCGGCGACCTTTTGGAGTAGCAGGTAACTCTCTGTGAGCTATATCTGTCTGTATCACATTATATTCTTGCATAGAAAGTTGGGTGTGTGAAACTCCCGTGACGTTGTATAAACTCAGAATTGTTCCCAGGCCCAGGTTAATCACACTGATTGCTGTGTTGTAGAGTTCACTGTAGCTTCAGGACTCGCATTTAGCTAGAGGTGCCAAAGGTTATTTGCCACGTGATGTTATTCTATAGGAAAATTCTGAAATTACACAGTTGATAACTCCATCCCTCTTCTGAGTCACCATTGCTTCCCGTCTCCTGGGGTATTCCCTCAGCACCCCTCTTCCCATGTTGATCACTTACTTCAGTACATTTTGTTTTTGTTTTCAGTAATGGATGTTACTGACATAATTAATGGAAAAGTTGATGATGAGGACAAACAGCACTTCATACCATTTCAACCGTAAGTGGGGAATAGTTTAAAAAATAAGCAGTAGTGAAAGAATTAGGATTTTAACTTTCATTTAAAGAAAAAAAACAAACCATTTTAAACTTTTGATTGGAAGAAATGTTCTGTAGATATTCTGAAGTCGGTTTATTTCAGTGTGATATTTTTATCTTGAGTAGTACTTACTAATATTTCTTCTTGATAATTTCCGGTTAGTTAAAATAGTGGTAGCCCCAGAAACTTCTATTTTTTTAAGTCTTGAGTTTAAAGCATGCATTCCCAGTTTTTCAGTCTTGTTTTCTTTTTGTTTAAAGATACTAGGGTGATAATGTATAAGAGATGAAATGCTTAAAATAAGCGCATTGCTCGTTTAGCTCTGCCTGAGATTGATAAGGACTAGCAGCGTTACCAACATCCACTGCAGATGACTTTTGTGGAATTAGTTAAAGATAACATTTATCTTTTGCTTGGTAGCAGATACAATTTCATAGTAGGGGCCCCAGTAATTGGAATATGAACAAAAGTTGAGAATTTGAAGGATGGTTTGATATACCTCCTGCAATATCTTTTCATAATTCAACGTTAGCATGTGAGACTTACCAGAAACCTTAGGTATTTTGGTTGGATAGTAAGGGAGAGGAGGTTTCTGCTGCACATACTTGTTACAGCTGGTTCGCAGAATCAAGGAGACCAGTCTGCTACATGGACCTGGTCTTACTTTTAGTCATCTAAAACTGCAGACCTTTCCACACTGACTCTGAGGTTGCTGACATGGAGTTTGATAGATACTATTTTACAATAATTAAATTAGCTAATAGCAAATATGGAGTTGGTGTCCTTTAAAGTACGGACGTGTGTGAATTTAACATAGTATCAACGATCGGTTTTGACTTCAAGCCACAAAACCATATTAAGAAATACAAGTTTAATAGCCTGAATTTTTGTGAATATGTAGATGTGTGCAGAGAAAGCGCGTTTAGAAGTAAAAGCTTATAAACAAAAAGAGAGTGTGTGGTAAATACTCTTTTCCATCCATAGTTCATAGGGTCATTTTTTTTTTTTTCATTCCATGAAGTAGGGAAAGGTAGAACAGATAAGTCAAATGGGCATAAAATATCAATGCTTAGTTTTTCCCATTGTGTGAAATGTTAGACTGCCATCTGTTCAAAAAGGCAAAACATAGTTATGTTAGCTGAATTCCTTGATTAATGTACTAATGGATATTCAGAGGGCTTTTAATGAAATTAAAAAAAAAAAAAAAAACAAACCTGAAATAATGTAATCTCAAATTAACTTTATTTTGGAAAATAGGCTTAATTCAGGAAGCCCTTGTGGTTTAAAGACATAGGGGTACTGAGAGGATCGCAAGGTCTGCAGGTGCTATAAGGCGCCGAGCAGGTGTAAGCCTTGTGTCTGAAATGGTTTCGTTTGTATGCAGCAGTGTTGCTGGAGTGGTGTAGAGGGTGTTAATGTGAAAATCAGAAATACAATTCCGCTTTTCAATGAAAACAGGAGTTTTTAGGGAAGAGTGCGTTCATGATATGTTTATTGTGTGGTAAACAATAGCAAGCTTATTTTTTAGTGAGTGTGGAAGCGTGCAATGAAAATGAATCTTTGTGTATCAAAGTGGATGCTAATGGAACATCTAGTTTTCTGCTCCATTAACACTGATTTATTTTTTTCTGTATATATAAATCAGCTTTTTGAAAAGATGTACAATGTGATTTATTTTATTTTTTTGCTGCACTAAATTAAAACGTTCTTTTGAAAAAAAGTTTATTCCAAAGAGTATGAATAATGTGAAAACAAGCAATGAATACTGGTGTCATTATTTCCAACGTAGGCTTAGGCTGTATATATGAGCCACATTTTTCTTCTCATTCCATGCTTTGCTTCTGTTGTACCACATGCAATTCTGTTTTCATATCTTTGTTTGTTTGTATTCATTCACTAGCCACCAACACAATGGCTTTCAAAAGCACTTGGCAAGATTACTTAAATGACACTTAATGCTGCTGTTTATTTATAGTTTCCATCTTTTCATTTATTTGTCAAGTTTAACAGTACGTTTGGATTATCTGCTTTTCTTTTCTTATGCCATTTCTATGAGATTTTCGGTAGCTTTTCCTTCAGATGGTATGCACTGCTGCTTAACCTATAGAATGACAGAAGTCACCCTGGAGGTGTTGCAGGGCCAGTCTGCTATATATATTAAAGAGAAAACTGCCGGTATAGGTTTTCACTGCTTAACAGGGGATTCTCGGGTGGGAGACATCCTTCCTGTCCTCGCGGAGTGTTACTGGGGCCTGTGCACGCGTGTCCCTGAAGGGAGAAGTAACAACGCAGGTGTGCTGTACTTCTCGGTGGTAGATCAGCATTCTTCTGATTAATGATCTTCCTCTGTCTTTCTTGTTACCTTTCCTGTCCTTTGTCTTGCGTTGACTAATAAATACTCTTTGTCACAACTATGATATGATCTTTTGTGTTCCCTTGTTACTGTGACTTCTGGTTTTCTGTGACCCTTTGTTTCCTGGTGTTGGTCGTCATGTGCATCCTCCAGGCTAGCGTTGGATGACGCCATTCGACACAAGCAGCTGAACATATCATCCCGTTTTTCACCCAGGGTGGCAGGGGAGAATGATTTCCTTCAGACTGTTATAAACAAAGTGATTGCTGCTAAAGAAGTTAACCACAAGGGTCAGGGTATGTACTGTTCTTTATATACACCGGTGTACCTAAAACTGCTCATCGCTTGATTTGCAACATGTGGTGATTTTAATTTTTGGAATCACAGGTGCATAATATTACTTTTAATTAGTTCACTGCTGTTTGCTAACAGAAAATGCGTTTGCACGGTTTGTTCCCCCTCTTCCCCATCCTTCAGGGCTCATTCTGCTATCCCCCCTTCCCCACACCTTTCCCCCCACCCCGTGTTGACTCTACAGGTTGTCTGTCCTTTCTCTGCTTTGTCCATCGCTTGGACATCCTTATATTTCTGTACTGGAAACAATGACTCAGGGAGTCATCTCTTGTGCCCTTGAGCCTTTGGCCGCCTCATGTTGAAGGAAGGGCTATTCTGTTCCTTCCCTTCCTTCACCTTATTTTTCCACTTCGCAGCTGCACTTGCAGCATTTGGCTCCCTCTCAAGAAGACCAGGGCGTTGCTCCTGCCAGCACCGCACCTGCCGGAGCTTGGTGGTGGTAAGGATGGAGCCAGAGCAAGGCAACCCTGCTGGTACCTTCTCTTACAGGCTGTTCGGGTCACTGCTCATAGCTCGGGTGTGCTCTGCTGGCGTGAAACTGAGTTAACTTCCAAAGTCTGGGTTGGTTTTTTGTGTGTTTTTTTTTGTTTTGGGTTTTTCTTTGTTTTTTTTGTTTGTTTTTTTTTGAGTTTTTTTTGTGTAGGTATACAGCACTTCATGATCAGAATGTGTCTGCCAGTTAAAAGGCGAATTGTGTGATGGCTCAGTTATTACTGTACTGACTTGAGTATTTTTTTGGGAGTCTGGATTAATGCGGTGTTATGCAGGCCAGTGTGGAGTTTCCAGCAAACACTGTGTATGTGAATATCTGTGTCACCTGTACGGGGTACCTGGACGATAGACCTGAGGAAAATTATATACGTTTTTGCTGATTTTTTTTTTTACTAATTAAAAAAATCTAAATAAACTTTTTAAAAAAAATTATCCATTAGCAAAAGAGGAAAACTTAGGTCTGCTTTTCCCCTGTTTTCACCTGTGGCCAGTGTGTATCAGAAAGGAGGAAACATTTCAGCTTCTTTGATTCATTTCAGATTCTTTCCCTAAGAAAGGCGCCCAAGCAAATGGGAAAGGATTGAAAGTTATTGCTTAGCCAGTGAGTGTAGGTAGAGTTACTGTTTAATGAAATAGCAGCTGTTAGAACCGTCTCTGGCAGCGAGTCAGCATATAGCCTTTTATGAGAGACTTTAATAGAAAAGAGAGCTAGCTGCCAAATATGTACAAAAAGAATGCATAGTTAATTGTGTGTGTAACAGGATAACCCACAATTTGTTTTATAGATGAGTATTTTTTTGGTGTTTTTCATAGATTTTAATTTTAGGATTTTCTTCTGCAAATTGCTGCTGTAATTATTTCATGCTTAAACTTGATTGCCAGTCACTCTACCAAGTGTGTAAGACTTCCCCCCCATCCGTTGGTATCTTTCTTTTTCCTGATGTTAGCTGGCAAGCAGTGGGTTTTTAGTGGCACCTTCTGCTACTGAAGAGAAAAATGTCAACTGTGTAAAGCTGATGCTGTAGATTTCTTTGTGCTCAGTGCAGTAAAAACAACTTAAGGGGGTGGTGGTGATGAATCAATTCAGGTTACATATCTGCTGTTGGTGCTCCGTCTATTGGCGTCTCAATATTGGTTGGTTGTAATACATAAGTTTGCCATTCAAGTCAACATTGCCACTTCTCTTTCTTCTTGCGGAAGATAAACATTTCATTAGAAAGAACCTGTGGGAGTTCAAAGGAGAGATGAAAGCTTGAGGCAGTTCTGCTAACGGCTTAATAACTGTATTTCCCTGAGACCCTTTGTGGAATACCGAAGTAATGTGGAATACAAAGTTCTGCAAGGAGGAGGGATTCTGGGGTCACTCCAGCTTCGTGCCAAAGGCACAGTAGGCTCGCTTCCATTTTCACAACCCAGACTTCAGTGGGTCCCAGATGATAACCAAGGGTTTCCTTCTTGCAATCTATGTTGTACGGTGCTGCTATCCTGTTTTTCTTCTGAATGGAGACCTGTTCTACTGAAATTTTTAGACTGTGAATAAAATTTTTGGCTTTAGTAAGCCTGTGTATGGGAAGCTGTATGCATCTGCTTTTGAACGTCTGCCTAACTCCTCCCTGCCAAGACACCTTCTAGATGGTATCGCTGCAAAGTGCACAATACAAAGGTCCAAATCTGTATCTTGCACAGATTTCCAGTTTCTCAGGTTTTTTTATTAGCCAGCCAGCTTCCACTTGAGGATTTTATGCAGTTTTCCAGAAAGTCTGATATAATCGGACATACTTGTGTGCTGCGCTCATGTTTCTGCTTGAAGCCATGGGGGTTTTTTTGAGTGTTTTAATATACTTTGTAAAGTGTATGTTTTTGTAAATGAAGAGCAGTTACCTTAATGTATGTTCTTAAATTTTTAGAATATGTAAAAAGAAATCTTTAGTAACTAGAAAAAAACCACCAGTTTAATAATTGTGGTTTTTACACAACAGGTTTGTGGGTGACTTTGAAACTTCTCCCAGGAGATATCCATCAGATTAGGAAAGAGTTTCCACACTTAGTGGATAGGTCAACAGCTGTGGCTCGGAAAATGGGGTTTCCTGAGATTATTATGCCTGGTAAGCCATTGTATCAATTAATGCTGCTTTGTTATATTTTAACCTTCTTTAAATATCTGCATGTATGGAAGCCTGGGGGGGGGAGGTGAATTTGAGGTATAGTATCCATTAGAAATAATGGATCGTCAAAGGATTTTCTCATTTAAAATAAATGTAAAATACTTTGATAATACCTACCACATATGCTGCATAAATAAATAAAACTAACAACCTCCCCAGAAAGATGTGATATCACAGTGACAGTGGCAATTCTCCTCTTTCTCCAGCAGAGAAAAATGTATACAAAGCAAATGCTCCCTAGCAAAGGCATATGTAAAATCTAGATCCTGTGATGAATCCAAGCCAGACAGATTTTTCAGAGGAGCAAGCTGGATTTAGAGACATGCAGGTCTCTTAGAGTTTGTACTAGATTTGGATAATGTATTTGAAAGAAAGCTATATTGTGTGGGTTTTTTTAATACATATATTCCATGGATGTTTAGTTCTGATGTTTAAAAAAAAAAAAAAACCACCAAAAATGTGGTGCTTCTCAAAATAAAAATTGCCATAAGCAACAGACTACAGAAAAACCCCTGCGCTGCCCTTTTCAGATTGATAGGCTCTGGAGGATCCATTAGATATTTTCAAAAATCATCCCAGTTCCAGCTCTCCCTGTGGTTGCTGACTGTGCATTTGTCAGCTGTTTTGCTCTCTATCCTGTATGGTGTAAGTGCCTCGGCACCTCTGCCTGTTATGGTTGTAGGTTCGCACATAAACCATCTGCCTCATGAAATAATTGGAAATCCCCTGTTTCCACAATTCATTTTCAAAATGTCAGTTGAATTAGGGTGTAGTGAAGACCACTTTAAGACATAAAGCTAAATACAACCCTCCCTGCAAGCCCCAAGCCAGCAAGTACATCAAACCACTTCCTGATGTAACAAGTTAAACAGATCTCTGTAGGCTGTTTAAATATTTTTAAATTGCAAAATATCTGTGTATGGGATAAATTAATGACTGTGTTGAAACTCATCCTTCCAAATTAATAATGAAAGAAGTTGTGTAAACAAACAAAAATTAAAAAAAAAAAAACCAGAACTGAGGTGTTCTTTTGAGTGATGTGGTACATACTCTTAATGATGGTGTGGTATTCTTTCAGTCCAGAAATAAAGTGTGATTTTTTTTGTTTGTTAGGTTCAGCTTGCTGCACTATGAGTTCATAGTTCAGACTTCAGAATTCTTAGCGCAATTTTAGCTAAACAGTTCTTTTCAGTACTACTAGTTTTGAATGTTCAAGATACTCTGGCTTTTAAATGTTTTGCCATGTATATGTGTGATTGATGTTGTTAAAATGTTTTGGTCGTTTCTGTGCATCATTGGTTTCACAAATCAATAGGTATACTGTGAAAATTGCTAAGAACATTGTGCTTTGCTTTTTGTTTTAGGCGATGTTCGTAATGACATCTATGTAACATTGGTTCAGGGAGATTTTGACAAAGGCAGTAAAACAACGGCAAAGAATGTAGAAGTTACAGTATCTGTTTATGATGAAGATGGCAAAAGATTAGAGGTATTAAAGTATTTTACGTCTGGAGTTTTTCTGATTTTGATACATATCTGTTGAAGCCTTTTCAACATCTTTCTCTGTATTTGTCAACTTAAGTCCCTATTTTTATTTACAACAAAATTTTCTCCTTTGTCATAACTAAATACATCCTGTCATATCAATGCATGCACTTTGATACTAATTTCATGAGCAGTTCTGAGCATGAGCCATTCTGTCTTATCTTGACCTACTTCGCTAATTTTTTTTGTTTATTTGAATGAATAAGTGGAGTTTAAGATAGATATAAACATTTTCTCTTTTTTTTTGTGTTTTCAAGAGTGTTATCTTTCCTGGCACTGGTGATGAAGCCATCTCAGAGTACAAGTCAGTAATATATTACCAAGTAAAGCAGCCTCGCTGGTTTGAGACTGTAAAGGTATATAAACTGTTACAATAACTTCCTCTGTTTGGGTTCATATGCAATTAATACAGGTTTCAGTGGAAGCCCTTGAGAAAGAAAACTAGGGAAATTCAATGCTTTGTGATCATGTGATCATGACAAAAGGAATAGCTCAACTAAGGAAGGCTTTCAGAAACTGCTGGAAAATAGATTTGACTTTTATTGCATAATGAATTTTATTTCATCATTTTGGTCAAGAAGACTGTTAAAGGGGCACTCCAGCAGCTCTTTAGGAATAGTTTACTCAATTTCCACAAAGCTCACCTAGAGAAGCAGGATGTTAAGGTTAAAACATAATTGCCGTAGTGTTGAACTCATCAGTGTTTTGGGATCTGGCTTATTGTGCTTTGAACTTGCTGAATTTGCTTGGGTAATAAAACTTTAGCTTAAATGCCAAGTTTGAATGTTATAGGAGGCTGATATTAGCTTTATAAAACATGTTCTGTCTAGCTATAGTCAGTGGGAGCAGTAGACATGTACTGAGAAGGGACTTAGAGCCACTCCCCACACCGTTATTTTAAGTCCGAAGGTGCAGTTGTTCCATCTGTAGACAGAAAGTGTCTGTTAGGGAATGTCAGCAACCTAGACGTGGTGTTGGGGAGCAGTGTACGGCACAGAGCCTGAAAGTGGGTGTGATTACGAAAATAATGACAGCTGTAGCAAAAATACTGGGGAAGAGTATCAGTTACGTGTCTGCACATTGGTTACACGTGGATCAGAGATACACTAATAGTGTATATAGTACAAGTGTTGCACAGATAATAGATATGTTAAGAATTTTTACTTTGCTGCTGTTGGTCATCAAGTTCACCTCTACCAGCCAAACTTGAGGGCCTCATTCTTGAGCTGAGGGGGGTCATAGGGGAGGCTTTGAGGTTACAGCCCAACATCTGAAGTTGCAGGTGTTGTCGGGTAACTTTAAAAGGCTCGCTTCGTTCCTTCTCTCTTTCTTGGTGCAAGAATTGGTGATTTTCCTGGGGAATCGATGACCATTCAAGGTCTTCTATGGAAAACTGAAGCTGGTACTTAACATGAATCTTTTTGAAAGCACCGGGTATATTGCTGAAAGATGTCTAGATGAGATTTGGTAGTGGTTGATGATGTTTGAAGATACTGTACTGACTGTTTTCCTTCTCCGTCCTCTTTCCCAATATGTGAAGGTTGCAATCCCCATTGAAGATGTGAACCGTAGTCATTTAAGGTTCACGTTCCGTCATAGATCATCACAGGACTGTGAGTAATTCTGCCTTGTCATTATGGTTCTTGTCAGTGTCTGGTGCCAAAATCTGCTAAAACAGGCCTAACTTTCCTAATCTGTAACTGACTATTGTAGTAGCTTTTCGTGTGGGGATAAGTTTTTTTGCCTGCTTATTTTATGTTAGCATCTCGGCTTCTTTTTCCCTTTATGTCTTCCTTACTCCTAACTATCAACATCAAGTTTTTCCTTTCCTGCCTGGTTATTTCTCCAAGTCAAATAAAAGGGCTAGTGAATAAAGCTTTCAGTTAGCAACTGAAAGGGTTGTGGTTTTGTGTATCTTAGAGGTAGGTAGGTAGGGAGTAGTAAAGATATTTAATAACCCCACGTGTGAAATGGGAATGTGAAAGAGTTTACAGTAGGCTTAGCATCAGTAATTGTAGACTTAGCTATTAAGAAACTTGGTTTCTGGTTCTCAGACTGACTTGTGGTTATTTTGAGGTGATTTCGGTCTAAAAGATATTTGAGAGCTTGTGGTTTTCCTCAGCTTTCCTGTAATGTTGTTGGCAGCTGAGACGTTTTGAGTGGTTAAGGATCAGATTGAGACAGCTAGACATCTTCCATTTGTCAACAGTTGTTTCGCAGTAAAGTTCGGGGATTTGCCTTGGTTGTGATAATGTTCATTTCATATAGTGGTTACAGAGGCTGTTTCACTTGATAGGAAAGCCTTTCAAAATCTGCAGCAAAACTTTTGCTGTAGAATAAATGCGTAGACAAAAGCGTTAATCAGGTAGTGTCCACTGGATGCATTTTAAGATGTGTAACACTCTTCATGTGTACGTATCTGTGTAATCTGTAGTACGTTAGCCCATAGTAGTTCTTTAATTGAAGCTGTATGTTTTGCAAATTGATCATTAATAAAAGATTTACTTACTTTAGAGAATGATACTTGCTAATGAAAACAATGTGCAGAAAATTAGTGTCCTTAGTGTCAAAATTATGATTGTGCACTACAAAGTACTAGAGAGAGAGATTTTTATGATGACTCAAAAATTTGGATTGGCCATGCTTTAAATATTAATTAGAGGCTGTGCCTTATGGCTGCAGGGCTTTCTCACAGGCTGCTTGGTCTTTCTAAAGTTGATTGTACTTTCCTTCTGGTTTTATTTCTTAACTTTGTGATTTCTGATTTCTGCTTGCCCTGTTGCTTTGTTTTTACTTAACTTTTGACAACAAATGTTGAACAATGAGAGCAAACTGAATGCATTTTCCATTTCATATTAGTTGTAGACTGGGACAGCTTTCAGAAACTTAGGCACTTCATCTGTAGTTATGGATCCAATTTCTGTTTTGGTTCTAATATTCCCCCTATAAATGATAAAGTCCTGATGAGATCCTGGTCTTTAAGTCGTTAGTCTAGGTACCAAGCACTGCCATTCTTCTAACTGAAAAGCCTGAACATTATAAATGCATCAAATTTATGTTCTGTTTTTAAAAAGTTTTCTTAATTCAGCTTTCTAAATGAACACACAGAATATAGAAATAATAAGCGTCTAGTTACTGTTGCCATGGTCAGATTCTTTTTCTTTTTTAAACATTTATTTCTCATATTTTTGGTTCTGTCTTGAGTTTAGAAGACTCTCACAATTTCTTGTGCCTTTTCTTCAACTGAGAATCTTTATTATGGTCATTCATTTAGAGGTTATCTATGTTTTTGAGATTAGGTGGACTGTCTGTACTAGTATCAAATACTTAATTATGCCTTGTTTGTTTGCTTGTTTTGTAACAGCCAAAGATAAATCTGAGAAAATATTTGCCCTAGCATTTGTGAAGCTCATGAGATATGATGGAACAACTTTGAGAGATGGAGAACATGACCTTATAGTTTACAAGGTAGAATTCTGAGATACTTTAGTCTTCCCATAGTAGCTAGCTCAGTGAGAGTTCTACTGACTTCTAGTGAATTATTGTTACAGAATTGCACAGAAAAATATGTTATGGACTATTCTGTTTGATCAGGCAACTGAATAGTAAGTACTGTGCAATCTGCATATTTGGCAGATTGATTGTTAAACCTGGAGTATGTTTTACTGGGCATGTTTTAATTTTTAAGGTGCTTGTTACCAAGCTTTGTATGTGTTTTCATGTCTGGGAAAAGTTACTTCTCTAGCCCTTTAAATATTGCGTCTTGTCTCTAATCTGTAGACAGGTTAGTGCTAAATCACTGTTGTCGAAGACCCATTGGATAGCTCAATTTCTGGAGCAAACCTAAGAAAATCCAGTGTAAATAATAAAATTTTATTATTACTAATGCTTTTTACTAGATATTTTAAAATTGTTTCATATTTTATTTAAAACACTACTGTAGGCAGAAGCAAAGAAGTTGGAGGATGCCTCGACGTATTTAAGTCTGCCATCCACTAAAATAGAATTGGAGGAAAAGGGACACTCTGCAACAGGAAAGAGCATGCAGAACCTCGGAAGCTGCACCATCAGCAAAGACTCTTTCCAGATTTCTACTCTAGTTTGTTCAACAAAACTTACCCAGAATGGTAAGTTCATATAACTGCTGGAGCTTTTGCTCCTTGCAGTTGGTGTGGGGTTTTATGTCCTGACTTTTCTGCCTTCTCCGTCCCCCTTCTCTGTGACTGGATGGTGTGTTGTTTGCCACGTAGTTCTGGATTAAATTGTCTGGATGCAGCAAAAGCATCTACAGAGTGTGTGTACTCTCCAGCCTTTTCTCTGCCTGTGGGCTTTGTTTTGCTTTAGAGCAGTACGTGTCTCTTAAGAAAACAGAGGAATCCAAATTAAATGGAAACAGGAACATTGTTTACCATATAGTTGAGACTTTTTTACTGAAGTGCACAGAAAACAGGCTCTGTGGCATTTTACTTCTCTGTGTGTATGAGTAATAGGACTAAGGAAGAGGATGAGTTTGCTTTCAAGAATAGGTAATAGCACGGCTCTGCTCCCAAATAAGCTGTTATATGTCATTTCCAAGGTGCACTATCACTGTCTTATGCCTGAAGAAAGCTCTGATGTGAGCATGAGGATGTTTTGCATGGAGGTCACTCTCATGTTCGCACAGCCTCACATGAACACAGAGTACCAGGAATGGAGTTGGCATATTTTGTTCCTTTTAAAACTTGCCTTCTATACATTTTTCATGTGTATTTGTCAGCTGGCTGACTGCGTCTAAAGGCTGTGGAAAGTAGAGCTGATGGCAGCCACCAAAGCAAATATTTCACATTTCCAGTCTGTGCCCTCTCTGTAATTTTTGTGCTTCGTTGCCATGGAGCGGTCCCTTGTTCTCTGCGCCTCACCAGAAGCAGGCTTGGGAGTGTGGGTGGGTCATTGAGATGTGAGTGAGTCATGCCAGGGAAAGGGATCATTCTATCGTGACTCAGGAGGAGGGAGGGCTCGGTTTGGATAGATCTGTTGGGAGTCAAAGTTGTGGATGAGGAGG
>VYXH01010672.1:433-35572 GCA_013397275.1 Burhinus bistriatus | reverse complement strand
CTATTATTCCCCTTTCTCAACAGGACAAGGGAAGAAAATATGATTAAAAGCTCGTGGATTTAGATAATAACAGGGAGATCACTCACCAGTTACTGTCACAGGCAAAACAGACTCGACTTGGAGAAATTAATTTAATTTACTGTCAATTAATTATAACAGAGTAGGATAGTGAGAAATAAAACTGAAAACACCTTCCCTTCACCCCTCCCTTCTTCCCAGGATCAACTTCCTGCCTAACTCTTTTATCTTCTCCCTCCGAGCACCACAAAGGAATGAGGGATGGGGGTTGCAAGCAGTCCAGAACACTTCTGTCAGGGCTGGAGAGATGTGCTTCACTTGTGGAAAGAAGCAGCAATACATTTATTGATATAAAATAGGAATTTAAGAAAGTTTGATGGCAAATACGACAGTGTGTTAAAAAGATTTGAGATGGCAAGGCACGCTTTGTTATTTGCTGCATAGAGGACAAGGTCAGACAGAGCTGTCAGGGAGACCCTCCCGTTGAGTCATGAGGTTTCAGAAAGGACTCCATTGCTTGCTAAACTCCTTCTCAGAGAGGAGTCTCGGTGCGGCTGGATCCAATTCTAGTCCCAGACTTGGTCAACGGTTTATGTCTAAAGGATTATATATGAGCAATCAATCCTTTATATCACTTAGCTAAGATTTCAAAGTTTAGCATGCTATTAGTCACTTACCGAGGATCTGTTGTGGCAAGGAATCTCCGAATCTTGAAGAGTAACCTTGAGAGAGTCCCTACTCAAGAGCAGATCCTGGCATGCAGCCCACTGCCATTCAGGAGAGTTCAAAGTCATTGTTATTATTTATTGTTATATCTTTGTCAGCATTTTTATCAAGTAGTTTTATAGGCTATTGTATTGGCATTATGTGGCAAGGTTGACTTTTTTCATCTTAAAATGAGTAATAGAATGGTTTGTGTTGGAAGGAACCTTTAAAGATCATCTAGCACTAGGTCAGGTTCCTCAAAGGCCCATCCAACCTGACCTTGAACAATTCCAATAATAGGGCATCCACAGCTCTCTTGGCAACCTGTTCCTCTGTCTCACCACCCTCACTGTAAAAAATTTCCTCCTTATATCCGACTTAAACCTACCCTCTTTCAGTTTAACACTGTTGTCCCTTGTCCTCTCTCTACAGACCCTAGTAAAAAGTCTTTCTCAGTATTTCTTATAAACCCCTTTTAAGAATTGAAAGCTCTCAATAAGGTCTCCCTGGAACATTGTTTTCTCCAAGCTGACCAGTCCCAACTCTCTTGGCCTTTTTTCATAGGAGAGGTATTCCAGCCCTCTGATCATTTTTGTGGCCCTCCTCTAGATTTGCGCTAACAGGTCCATATCTTTCTTGCGCTGGGGACCTTGAAGGTGGATGATCCAGTTGAGGTCTCACAAGAGCATAGTAGAGGAGGGAGAATCATGTCCTTCAACACACCCAGGATATGAGTGGCCACACTGCTTTTTATACAACCCAGGATATGAGTGGCTTTCTGGGCTGCAAGTGCATATTGCCAACTCATGTCTAATTTTTCATCCACCATTACCCCCAAGTCCTTCTTGACAGGGCGGTTCTCAATCCTTTCACATCCCAGTCTGTATTGATAATGGCGATTGCCCTGACCCAGGTGCAGGACCTTGCATTTGGCCTTGTCGAACTTCATGAGATTTGCATGAGCCCATTCCTCAAGCCTGTCAAGCTCCCTCAGGATGGTATCCCTTCCCTCAAGCATATCAATGGCACCATTCAGCTTGTTGTCATCTGCAAACTTACTGAGATTGCATTCAATTCCAGTGTCTGTGTCATTGATGAACTGTTAAATAGTATTGGTCCCAGTACGGACACTTGAGGAACACCGCTTACCACTGATCTCACTTTGGACACTGAGCCATTGACTGTAATGGTTCTTTGGATGCAGCCTTCAAGCCTTATCCATCCATCCATCAAACCCATATCTCTCCAATTCAGAGGTAAGAATCTTCTTTGTGAAGTATTGCAAAAAAGGAGCATTCCTATGCAGGGAGTGGTAGTGAGAATCTGTGAGTCCCATGAGAGAACTTTGTAGTGGTGGGCACCCTGTACCTCTGTATAAAGCAGGTCTTTGCCAAGGAGGCACAGGTTTTACCCCCTCAGAGAAATCAGACAAAGTGTAACCTTTAAGGTAATTGAGAGGGAATGAAAAATATAATAACAGGAAAATTATACATTTAAAGTTGTGAAACTTGATAGTATTGGGATATGTTTTCCAATACTGGTGTTATGAAATTATTAAGTGGAATAATCCATGTCTTTTCAAAGCTAATAGAAAAACCTTGGCTGGGTATAGAGGGAAAATACCAGAATTCAGTGGAGGCCCTTCGCACAGATCTCTAGACATATTTGTGCCTGAAATCAACAGGAATTTTACTAGTACTATATCAGTTTTGCAGCAAGTAAACAGATGACCATGTGGCTTCTGAAACTGCTGTGTGCAAATGTGATGATGAATGGTTGGAGGAGACTTAACAACATAATCAATTTTGCAATAGGAAGACATTGTAGAGTTGGAGGTATTGTGACCTTACACTCCCTATCTTTTGGTAAAGATATTCAACAGAAACTTTAGCCGTATTTCACCATTTGTGAGAAAAAAAATAGTTGCTTTGTTCACTCAGCCATTTATTAAAATTGTTGGGAAAAAAGTAAAATTCCCCACAATCATTTGACTAAGTCAACCGATTACTCAAAATTTATGTGACTTCTTACTAGCTAAAACAATTTAGAGCTGAAAAATGAAAACAAGAACAGCAAAAAAACCCAAAACATACCTGTGGTGTTCTCTGTCTGCCTAAGTACACTGTAATGGACCTAATCTGAGGTTTGCTTTGGAAGATCTGACATTTTTCTGAAGTTAAGTGCAATGAACCATTATCAGTTTGTTTCTTATTATGCAGTTTGGAAAGAAGCAATGAAGCACTGTGTCCTTGCTTTGGAGAAAACTCTGGGGACACACAAAGCAACTGACAGATTCTTGCTTACCACTTTGGTTAATTTTAGTTGAACCACAAAATCACAGGAAGTTAGAAATAAAACAAAAATACAAAATTGCTTAACTATTTTTAAGTGATGATCCCCTTTGCTTATTCTTATGTTTAATTTCCAGAAAGCAGTAGAAATAATATGTTAACACAGCATTTTGCTAATAGCTGAAAGTGTCACGTAGATGGCTTTACCCTTGATAAAAGTATAGAACATTTTCAAAATGGTATTTGGGTGTCTGATAAGACTAATAGTGAAGTAGTACTAAATATGAATAGGAGTATAGTAATATGGCCTTATAATGGAAAATAAGCAAAGACAAAGTATCACTCACACGTTATCTTCAAAAGATGGTACATGGCTTTCATGCAAGTATTCATAATATATTTGCATGTATATATATATGTACATGCATACAGATAAACATATATATCCACATGTGCGCGTTTATGTGTATATACACTACAGAACAGGGATCAGATAAGTTGGTTTACATACTATAAACAATTATGGTAATGCCAAAGGAATCAGTAAAGTTGCCTTTTAAAAATACAGCTGAAGAGGAAAAGCATTTAATGAGTCAGTAGAACAAGTATAAATATCGTAACTACAACAGCTGCCACGTAGGTAACATTAATAACAGAAGTTAGAATAATACCGCTTATATAACACTTTTCATGTGCAGATCAGATTGCAAAGCAGTTTACAAAAAAGCTGCAATATCATCATCCCCATTTTAGAGAAAATGAGGTATAGGGATATGAAGTGCCTTGGGAACAAAAGACAGAACCAGGAATAACACATAGGTCTCTTGATTTCCAATCAGTGCACAACTACCTTGTGCCTTGATCGCTATTCATTCAGTTTCTGCCTTAACTTTTAAAATTAATCACAACTACTCATAAGAAAGAATCATGTAAATTTAATCTAACTACCTTAAAAGTTCTCCTACGTTTTAAAGAAAGAACTCTGACACAATGCAGCATTGCAAAACATTTTTTGAAACAGTCGTAATTGTTCACAATCTGACAGTTGTTGGCTTATTTTCCCTTTCACCCCGCCACCAAGATAATCACCTCACATGATACTACAAGAATATGAAACTGAACATCTACCTTCAAACAGAAATTTTACAGAATATTTTACCCCATGTTAAGATTCAAGCATGACTTCTTTGCCATGATTCAGAGGTAACATTGCAAAGCTTACTCTATACGTCCCAGAGTATGTACTGCAGATACTAAAATGTATGAAACAACGTCTGAGCTCAACTAATCTTTGTGTTCAGGATGTATGCTAGACCTTCAGATAGTATGCTAGACCTTCCATCTATAAAGTTCTGTGGTGTTTCAGAAAAAATTTGTACGAACTTTGGACTAAGTCATTATGTTTTAGGCACAGAAAACTGTAGGCCAGTTTAGGTATAATGCTCAAACAGTATTTTATCCCACAAAGCAGCTAATCTTTTTTAGCACCTTTGCTACAAGAATCTGTAGTGTCATTTCCTTTAATGGATACTTTTATTCAGATTAGAACATATTTTTTTTCCTAATAGGGCTCCATTATTTGATGACTTCTAGCAAGTGTGACAAACGTATGATGCTTCTTGCAATGCTTACATGTTCCAAGGTGGAGCATGTTGTTTTATCAGATATGCCCACCTGAAATCCACTTTAATGGGCTTTACAGACTGAAGATGCTCCGGAATAAACTTTCTGTCTATGGAGATGTTATTAAGTAAATTGATCCTTCTTGAATTTCCATAAGATTTCTGACCACCCTTAGTTCTTAATATCTAATGATGTCGGATGTAAGTTCAGCTCTCTTCTGTAGTATTTTGATTACTGGTTTCTACATTCCATGTTCACTCCCTGGGTTTTTAGCTGTCCTTCAGTGTAAGTTAATACTTTGGATTTAAGTCTGTCACCCTTCATTCTGATTTCTTGATATGCCAAACATATTCCAGTTTCTAAGTGAGTTTTATTTGGTTAAATATTTCCAGGTACATTGAAAAGTATTTCTTTGTAAGAACTTCATGCTTTGTTTTCTCTTCCCAGAATATAATACTCAGCTTTTTGTTCAGAAAAAAAACCGAAATCACACTAAAAAAAATGAGTCTGCCATTAGACAGCACACTTCTTATGCACTTCAATATGTAGTACTATATGCAGATAATACTATATTTTTCTACATAGTTTGTAAGTGCTTGAAAAATATTTTTGTTTCTTAGAATTTCTGTATCTTCCAACCATGTTGTTTAATAGACTTTCTTGACATTTTTGGATAACAAGGAACAAACTTTTAGTAGTGTTCAGCCTAGGCTGATCAGAAAAATGAATTTTCTGACAGGCAAAATATTTCAGAGTAGACAATATATTTTTATTTTTTATTTTCCCCCACAGAAAATAAAAATTTGCTTTTTTAAAAGAAACGTCTATTGGCAGATCGTTCTAACAGTGAATTCCTGATTATCTTTACTTTGCATCCAAAAATATTCTTTTTTGCAGTAAGCGATCTATACTAAAGTATAACTGAAATTTTATTTCACTTGGTCATAAATAATTTTTGTGAAATATGACCCAAAATATTCAATTCACTGTCTTTTTCATTTTGTTAAAAGAGCTACAACTGGTGGAATTTGACTACTGAAAAGTACTGTAGAGACTTTGCATGTTGCAGGCCACGTTACCTTTCTGCAATTAGGACTCATTGGTTTACATGTTTTGTTTTCAACTGATAACTCCACTTAGAGGTATAATATGTTACAATGCGATGCAATGCGATGCAATAGAATAGAATAGAATAGAACAGAATAGAATAGAATAGAATATTTTTTTCACTTCTATATTTTACCTGAAAAAGAAACTAAAAACATATACAGTACAATTGTATATTGTATGTCCTGCCATTGTTTTACATTCCTAGATGTTCTATTACCTGACATTCACAATCATTTATAACATGGCTTCATGTGTCTCAGTTTATTTTTCTGTCTTAAAGATCACAGATCACTTGTGTTCAGAAAGTTACAGACATTATTTGCCTCCAGAGTCCAACAACATTTGTCAATACATAAATTCCCCACATTTTTGTTATTCCCTTCCTAATGGCTTCTTTTTTTGAAGTCTAGACACAGTGCCTTGCAGGCACAGTCATTATTTTCTCTATCAAACATTTAGGGATTACAAACAGACACAATCATATTGTAAGAAAACACCATCATCTGCTATGGTGTACACTTCTGTCAATATTGTAAAAAGACCAGATTACTTATAAACATATCAACATGCCACATTTTTAACCTTCATATTAAAAATATCTAGGTCTTTCTGACTTGCCTTGAAACTCTGATTAACATAGCCTTTTTCTAATTTTTTGTTTCTCTCATCTCTCACTGACAACCACACCTTGGTGGTGAATTCTAAAAGTGCTGAATATCTGTACTTTCCATTGATATCAAAGTACAGATCGCTGGGGTTTATTTCTAACATATAATTTCTTTAATTTGCAGCCTAATTTTTGCACATCATATTTAACAGTTTTAACTGTTAAGCCAAAAGATAGCATAGAAGATGGTGAGCAGTACTTTATACTAACAGAATGCAGAAGGTAAAATGTATATGAAAAACATTGCAAGCTGGAGTCATCAGGAATCTCGTAGGACTATATCTATGGCACAAAGGTACTTTCTATCATATTATCTCTGCTCCACAAAGCAACAGCAAGGAATTTCAGCTTCTCGGTTTTCTCAATTCATCTCCCTAGGAATTCATATAAACTTAAAGTAATCAGGAGAACTCCTTTCTGGAGTCTGGTCTGATATAAATCAATACACATTGGTTTTTTTTTTTTTTTTCCTACTTTTCTCATCTTTCTCTACCTCAATATTTGCTCCCTACCAACCCTCACAATTTTTTACCTTTGTAAGGTCCTGTACTTATGCCTTCTATAAATCTGTCTACTGAATAATGTTTTTAGACACATTCTTTTCCCTTCACTGATACAAATTTTACCAATTTTACCAATTCGTAATGGCAGGAAAAACTCATCCACTCAGTTGTAGGTGAGCAGGCACTTCTTTATTGCAGCGCTGGGGACACAGGGGACACAGGGGTCCACCTTTGCATTAAAACTCTCCAATTTTATATACTCTGATTATTACATATTCAAACAATTAATACATATTCATTGTTATATTCTTTAGTGATTGGTCACACATTCTTCACCTCCTATGTAAATTAGTGCACAGACTCTATCTTCCTCTTCCATTGTTCTCTTTTGAGCAGGTGGTATCATTTGCGTAGGTCGTCAATGAGGTGGTGGTCGTGGTCTCCCCCTGCCGAAATCACCTTTCACCTACTTCTCCTTTAATCTTGGCAGTTCCAGGTGGTTTTCTTGGTTTGCTAACCAGGCCTATAGTTCATCACTTTCTTGACAGGAACCTTCTGCTTATTCACAATGCTTCATTGTTTCATTGTATAATGGTTAATTCAGAATTGAATAGTAGGTAGATCATGCCTAATTATTGGTACATATACATGCAGTGCTTAACATAAATAGATACTTTACTCGCTATTACTTCTAACTTTTATATCAAGTTTTTCTTCGATCATATAGGTATTTTTATCAATACTCATAACCTAAAATAATCACTCATTACTTCTACCAATATCTATTGATTGGATTCTTGATATTCAAATCAAGATGGGAAAGGTAAGGGAATTTTCCAAGCAGCATCACTGGTGCATAACAGGTTTCTATGGCAAGTTCCCTTAATTGAGCAAAGCTAACAAACACTGTTCCTAAGGTTGCAAAACTCAAAATGAAATACCTCTAGTCTATTCTTCACTGATTCACCTAGTTTCTATTAATTTCTCAATACAAATCAATAATTATCAGCTAAGGGTCTTATGGTTACAGATTTCAGAATACACAATAACCTAACATTTTATTTTCTACTATAACAAAATCTAATGATTTTTCAACAGAAAAAGTGCCCATTAAAAGTTTTATTTCCAGTTATCTCCACTATTTTCCTGTTTTCAAAAGATGTCCATAATTTACTATCAGTTAAAAGCTGATGAGGCTTCTCAGCTAGTGGTAAGCAGCATGAAACATGAACATGCTGTCTTACATGACCATCAATTTCTTTTGGGTAAAGCTGCCATCATTCAGAAGCTAAAATTTGGGATTGTAATAACACAGACAGAAAAGGAGTAGGAAAAAAAAAATAAAAGGAAAGGAAAGACTTTAATACCACTTATCATGTAGAGATACTACAAAGTCAAGTACAGGTAAAAATTATTCTATGATTTTTTTGTCATTTAAAAGCAGTAGAAAGAGGGCCTTCAGAAGTTAGCCTTCATCAGTCACTGAATCTTATTGCTCTTCAGCTCTGGAAGGATTAGCATAGGTCATATCATACAAAAATTTGCACAATAGAATACTGGCAATAAGAGTTTGAAAAATGAAAATGGAGAATAAATTCTCCAAATACTGCTATTCTGAAATTTACTTTAGGAGGACAAAATAGGATATTTCATACAGTAAATCCATTTCTCCAAAACAGTAGTGTAAAAAACATAGAATCATAAAATGGGCCAATTGGAAGGGACCTTGAAAGATCATCTGGTTAAACATTTTGTGGGAAAAGGAGCCTAGGTGAGTTTATCCAGCACCCTTTCAAGTTGCTTCTTTAAAACCTCCAGCAATGGGGGCTGCACCATATCCTGAGAAGGATGTTCCAGTGACTGTTCTCACAGTGAAAAATTTCTTTCTTATGTTGAGATGAAATCTCTCCTTATGCAACTTGCATCCATTGCCCCTTATCCTCTTCATGTGGCTCCTTGGGAAGAGAGAACCTCCATCCTCTTCGTCGCCCACTTTAAGTACTGGAAAACTGGATGAGGTCTCCCTAAGCCTTCACTTCTACAGGGTCAAAAGACCTAACTCTTTCAGTCTTTCCTCATAGGGCAGGTTCACCAGCCCTCTGATCATCATTGTGGCCTTCCTTTGGACGGTCTCCAGTCTGTCTGCATCTTGGTTGAATTGTGGGGACCAGAACAGGACACAGTACTTAAGGTGTGACCTGAGAAGCAATGAATAGAGTGCGATGATCATGTCTCTCTCTTCTAGTAATGCCCCCCTGGATGCAGCCCAGGATCTGATTTGCCTTTGTTGCTGCAGCAGTGCATTGCTGACTCATGTTCAGCTTGTTGTCCACCAGGACTGCTAGGTCCCTTTCAGCGAGGCTGCTCCCCAGCCTCACAGATCCTAGCCTGTACTGGCCTTTTTGATTATGTCACTCTAGGTGTCGAACCTTGCACTTGTCCTTGTTAAACTTCATACAGTTCTTGCTTGCCCACTCTTCCAGCACATCCAGATCTCTCTGTAAGATGGCTCTCCCTTCTGACATGTCCACCGTACCACCCAGTTTAGTATCATCAGCACACTTAGTAAACATACTTTCAATCCCATCATCTTGATTATCCATGACATCCATGTCATCAATGAAATTTCCAATGTCTATATATTGATAGTTAATTAAATTCTTCCCATCTTGCCAGTCCCTGTAAGCCTGATGAGTGTCTCTTATCTTGGTTCTGTAATTCAGTTACTAAAACTGCAGAAGTCCTCATTATAATTTTCTTATTCTAGACTGTGAAAAGTGAAAAATATAGGCTGATTACGAGTAAACTACAGCCAAACTTTCTGAAGAGTTGAAGGGTATTTTTCTTGAGAACTGAAGAATAATAAAGACATGAAAAATTATTTCAGGCTGCTGTAAAACTGGGGGATGTGTCCAGCAACAATTGTCTGTATTGGCCAACTAATATTTTAAATCAAATAATGTTCCAGAACATTATAACAAAATAGAGCAAACTCATGGAAATCCTGTTCTTGCTCTTGGATATACATTTTAATACCAGTTGCACATTGTCATGACCGTATGTTTGACATGAGGAGCCAAAAAGTTGTCGTTCTACCTACCATGGTGTAACACATGATTGATGTAAACTCTTGGGTAGTTGCTAAGTATAACATTCTTGTGACAGTTTTCACCTTGCCACTGATGTTACTCTTCCAGATTAAGTAAGCCCTTCAAGTAACCCCTCCTTCCTGTTGATCTTATTGAAAGAGAAAGTAGTAAACTAGCTTTTAATGTCTTTTCTTCAACATTGTGATTAAAAAAAAATCTATTCTGTTATCAGCATCTGCCCCTTTTTTCTGTCAGATTGGCAAATTCCTTTAACTTTACTGGATATCAGTGTATTTGGATTGAAGTATTGAACAAAAACAGTGAAAGTTTATCACATGTTGATACAGTTGTGCACAAATGCATATCCAGGACTCAGGAATACTCAGCTCAGCCCTGGTTTCTTCTCAAGAAATAGGATCAGTATGGGAGAAAAAAAAGCATTTGGAGGTTAGCTTGGAATGAAGTGAATAAGTATTTGGGGGTTTTGTTGGGTTTTTGGATTTTGGGTTTTTGGGTTTTTTTTTCCCAAAATGACAAACTGAATTTCACTTTGCCAGGATTCTTTTTAAGTTTGTAAATAGTGTAGATAAATTCACTGACTGACTGAATAAAAAAAATACATAGCTTTCTCGTACAATGGTCTTTGGAT
Source organism: Burhinus bistriatus (assembly GCA_013397275.1). NCBI lineage: Eukaryota > Metazoa > Chordata > Aves > Charadriiformes > Burhinidae > Burhinus > Burhinus bistriatus. Next base: position 24,917 of record VYXH01010672.1, on the reverse strand, counting down.
GTTTTGATGTTTTTGATGTGAGTGGCCATCTCAGCTTTCTTGCACAAATATTAGAGGACCATGAGTTAAATTTATTGCACGATTTTCTACTTCAACACCCTCTCGAGAGTTAGACGTTCTTTTTTGCTGTTCTGTCCCCCATATACATTGCTGCTTTCTGAAAACACTTAACAAAAATACCAAAAACTACAAAAAAATCCCAAACAAATAAATAAACAACAACACACACCTCCCTTTTACCTCAGTTTAATGAAATGTAGTGCTTGGATCCTGCTCACAAAGAATGACTGCCAGAAGACTGCCAGGAACAGAATGTGCAAAGCAGGTGGCTGAAGTTATATCAAATATATCAAATATCATTGATCAACTCCACAGTAATGCTGAAGTCAACTAATATTTACATTAGTCTGTCACATCTGTGATTGATTACGGCTCAGCTATAGCCAAATACAAACATTTACGAAAAGAAACAAAATAAAGGTATAGCTAAAACAGGAAAAGAACACAAACTCCTCCCCAAAAAACCTGAAACAATCACCCTAGGACATAGTACCTGAACCCAGGATGACTGCAGACAGCAAATATCATTATTTTTGTTCAGAAATTAAAGCTGGGATCGCTGTCAGTGCACAAAACAACTTGCTATATAATGTAATGAAGTGGGAATGTTTTTATCCCAGTTGTACTTGCAAAAAAGTAGCTATAGCTATACCTTCAATTCCCTTTCCCTCCTTCTTCCACTGAGCACTGTTATACACAGTATATTTTAACAACCTGAACTTCTTGAACCCTGGCTCCAAACGCTAGTCCAGAGTAGTTGTTTTTTCATCCCTTTTGGTAGCTATCTATATGTTCCAGAAAAATGAACATCAGGTAATAAGTCATGCAATCAGATAATTAAAAAATAAATAGAGCTATTTTAATTTTTTTTTTCTGTGACATGAAATAATTCCTATGCATTTCAGTGTCTCTGAGAAAATAGTAGCCATTTATTATTATAATAAATGGATATGGAAGTGATTTACAATCCTAGCTTGCCAAGATAATTTCATCTTTTAATGCATTCTTCTGCCAACCTGTCAGCTTTAAGTTAGTATCATTTTTGCCAGAGTTCTGAGGCTCAGATCTGAATTGGAACAAGCCATAACTTTTTTATCTCATAATGCTTTAACTTTCATCCTACACTGAAAACACAAGACATATGTAGAAGGGAAGGAGGGGGGGACCTTTTCCAGAAAATAATAATAATAATAATAATAATAATAATAATAATAATAATAATAATAATAATAATAATAATAATAATAATAATAATAATAATAATAATAATAATAATAATAATAATAATAATAATAATAATAATAATAATAATAATAATAATAATAATAATAATAATAATAATAATAATAATAATAATAATAATAATAATAATAATAATAATAATAATAATAATAATAATAATAATAATAATAATAATAATAATAATAATAATAATAATAATAATAATAATAATAATAATAATAATAATAATAATAATAATAATAATAATAATAATAATAATAATAATAATAATAATAATAATAATAATAATAATAATAATAATAATAATAATAATAATAATAATAATAATAATAATAATAATAATAATAATAATAATAATAATAATAATAATAATAATAATAATAATAATAATAATAATAATAATAATAATAATAATAATAATAATAATAATAATAATAATAATAATAATAATAATAATAATAATAATAATAATAATAATAATAATAATAATAATAATAATAATAATAATAATAATAATAATAATAATAATAATAATAATAATAATAATAATAATAATAATAATAATTAGCTGAAGTTCAAAGATATGAAAATGTCTGCACAGGTAAGTAATGTCTATGAGTGAGTTTGGGACCTATTTTTATGAATCATCATATGTAGGAAATATTTACCACTAAACATTTTACAGAGCTATGCTTCAGGAAACATCACTCTGAATGAGTGAGGAAACATGTCTTGATCTGGTACGTGATCATGTTCTAGTTCTCCCTCAAGCCAACAGAAAGCCTTTCTTTGATTTCTCTCATCTATAAATTATCATTGTAATATCAAAAGGTAGTGTGTTAATCTGAAAATTAGCTTGAAATTGAGAAAAAACAAACTAGTGGGAATAAATGAAGTACGTAGAGTTCACTGATAAGACTACTGAAAACTTCTTTTTGGTATTAAAAATTATGCTGATAGATTGAATTTTGTTCTTCTAAAGGTTTCTTTACTACTTTAGCTTTCAGGAAAAACCCTAATAATTCTAATCTAGTAGTTATCCCATCGACTTAATTGACATAAATAAAACTCTGCTTCTAACTCCATGGTGAGTTTAATGTGGAATTTATACACAGAGTTTATCAACTCAAAGTTGCTTGCCTTGAAGGAAACATGCTGCTCTGGTTTGTCTTTTGTTTTCTGTTCTGTTACAGGCAGATCAATTAACCATTGTTTTCAAGGTGTCCTGAAACTTTGATTTTAGGATCAGGTTTCAGATACTTTTGATTTGTTCAGCCTTTAACCAATTAAATTAACAATTACCTCAAGCTGAAATTTTGGTGATGCTGGGGATATTTTTAACTTCTAGCAAAAAATGCTTCAGCTACTGCATGAACCTAAGGAAAAAAGACTTGGGGGGGGAGGGGTANGACTGCCAGGAACAGAATGTGCAAAGCAGGTGGCTGAAGTTATATCAAATATATCAAATATCATTGATCAACTCCACAGTAATGCTGAAGTCAACTAATATTTACATTAGTCTGTCACATCTGTGATTGATTACGGCTCAGCTATAGCCAAATACAAACATTTACGAAAAGAAACAAAATAAAGGTATAGCTAAAACAGGAAAAGAACACAAACTCCTCCCCAAAAAACCTGAAACAATCACCCTAGGACATAGTACCTGAACCCAGGATGACTGCAGACAGCAAATATCATTATTTTTGTTCAGAAATTAAAGCTGGGATCGCTGTCAGTGCACAAAACAACTTGCTATATAATGTAATGAAGTGGGAATGTTTTTATCCCAGTTGTACTTGCAAAAAAGTAGCTATAGCTATACCTTCAATTCCCTTTCCCTCCTTCTTCCACTGAGCACTGTTATACACAGTATATTTTAACAACCTGAACTTCTTGAACCCTGGCTCCAAACGCTAGTCCAGAGTAGTTGTTTTTTCATCCCTTTTGGTAGCTATCTATATGTTCCAGAAAAATGAACATCAGGTAATAAGTCATGCAATCAGATAATTAAAAAATAAATAGAGCTATTTTAATTTTTTTTTTCTGTGACATGAAATAATTCCTATGCATTTCAGTGTCTCTGAGAAAATAGTAGCCATTTATTATTATAATAAATGGATATGGAAGTGATTTACAATCCTAGCTTGCCAAGATAATTTCATCTTTTAATGCATTCTTCTGCCAACCTGTCAGCTTTAAGTTAGTATCATTTTTGCCAGAGTTCTGAGGCTCAGATCTGAATTGGAACAAGCCATAACTTTTTTATCTCATAATGCTTTAACTTTCATCCTACACTGAAAACACAAGACATATGTAGAAGGGAAGGAGGGGGGGACCTTTTCCAGAAAATAATAATAATAATAATAATAACAACAATAACAATAATAATAATAATAATAATAATTATTATTATTATTATTANCTTGATCTGGTACGTGATCATGTTCTAGTTCTCCCTCAAGCCAACAGAAAGCCTTTCTTTGATTTCTCTCATCTATAAATTATCATTGTAATATCAAAAGGTAGTGTGTTAATCTGAAAATTAGCTTGAAATTGAGAAAAAACAAACTAGTGGGAATAAATGAAGTACGTAGAGTTCACTGATAAGACTACTGAAAACTTCTTTTTGGTATTAAAAATTATGCTGATAGATTGAATTTTGTTCTTCTAAAGGTTTCTTTACTACTTTAGCTTTCAGGAAAAACCCTAATAATTCTAATCTAGTAGTTATCCCATCGACTTAATTGACATAAATAAAACTCTGCTTCTAACTCCATGCTGAGTTTAATGTGGAATTTATACACAGAGTTTATCAACTCAAAGTTGCTTGCCTTGAAGGAAACATGCTGCTCTGGTTTGTCTTTTGTTTTCTGTTCTGTTACAGGCAGATCAATTAACCATTGTTTTCAAGGTGTCCTGAAACTTTGATTTTAGGATCAGGTTTCAGATACTTTTGATTTGTTCAGCCTTTAACCAATTAAATTAACAATTACCTCAAGCTGAAATTTTGGTGATGCTGGAGATATTTTTAACTTCTAGCAAAAAATGCTTCAGCTACTGCATGAACCTAAGGAAAAAAGACTTGGGGGGGGAGGGGTATTTGCATTTGGTTTTGGGGTTTTTTTTGAGTGCTAATAGGAATTCTGGCAATCTGTTCTTTGGAATTCTGTTATAGCACCAAGATGTAGGATAGGGACATGAAATTTGGCAGAGAACTGACTTTTGCATAATGGATTTCTTTTTTGCCATTCCTGTGAAAAATCTATCCTTGTTTGACCTAGTTATAAGCTTCAGAAACACTGTAGTTTGCATATTCTTAGTAGAGACTTGCTAGAGGTTAAGTGCTAAAACCTCCATAAGTTTCACTAAGTATTCTAAAGCCTCCTACAGCTATTGGAAATGTCTAAGCTGCCACTTGACATCTAGCCAAGCATTACAGGTGCAAATCCATTACTTTTCCTCTAGTGGCTATTCTGGGTGAATCTGGAACCAGGCAGAAAAAGAGAAATCAGGAGAGAAATCAAAGGCTTGACTTGTGTATGTTTTCAGTAATCTTCTGTCAGAGAAGTTCAATGCTAAGTTAAAACACACAAATGCCTAATTAAAAACATGCAATTCCACCAGTCTACCATGAGCTGCTACTCAGCTTTAGAGAGTCTTAACTGAGGTTTAGTGTTTCTCAGACCTTTGGGGTTTATTCAATCACTTTAATTTCAGTTTCCCCTGAGACATCTTGTAGAATCTGAGACATCTGCACAAGGGAAGCAGATACATCAGAAGAAAACCTAAAGAACTGTGCCTTTCCAGCCTGGCAGCTGGAAACCAGATGGATATCTTATGAATTTTAAAAGGCTAGATGTCTATATTTAGGGAACAAAATCAGCTTGTTACAGTTGACAATGTTCAAGAGTCTCCCCAAATGGATAGACCTAAGATGTTCTTTGCTTATACCTTGCCTAGACCAGGATCCCTCTACCTAAAATTACAGATGGGCCAAATCCAATAATCATCCTCACAGCAAACTTTAGAAAGAGATGAGTAAGCTCTTTATAGATTGACTTTTTTGAAGAGATGAATTATGAAAGAAACCATTGCACCTAAAGCATTTGCAAAAATATGGAATCCCTAAAATTTAATCTTTTAAGGTAGATGGGTGGGATTTGGCCTGTGTACTTCCTTGGAATTACCGCTACCTCATATTGTGGCTTTTGTTTATGTTGGAGAAAGTGTATTGTTCATTTACCTACATAGAAACCATGCAGAAACTGTGATGCTGATATTTCCTGGATAAGGAATTTCCTTGGGAGTAAACACTGCTCTTAAGGTTATTTCTTTAATTCAATCAATTGCTGTTGAACAAAATAACATATCTCACAGAACTGGAAAAAAAAAAAAAAAAAGGGACACGGCTAACAACCAATATCTGCCTTATTTCACTATTTTAGCAGGACAGATTGAAGGATTTAGCCCCTTCTAATCTGGTTCATCTGACTGAAATTGACTGTGATGTAAGATAGCTCAAGACTTTAAATCATTAGTAATGAGAATGATATTCATATATAACTACTTAATGATAACAACAATTATAAAAATAAACCAAATTAAGAAACAGCTGTTGCATTAAATTTCAAAAAAGAATATTGAATATAAGCATGAAAAAATCCAAAAAACAGTGGAACTCATCAGTTTATTTTTATGGGTTTAGCAAAACTTCTGCAGATAAAGCAAAAATTCATAGTAGTCCTGACCTTTGCACTGTAGCTATTACTGATCATCAATATTTCAAACAGGATTTAACACATTTTATCTAGAGCACAACTAGTTTCATGGTGCAATGAGACTTTTTGCATGCATAATATTTTCCCTTCAATATATTATGACCTTTATATTTTGCAATGATTTACAGTAAAGAATTCAAAACACACACACCCAAAACCCCAAAGCCATAACTGTTTATATTTAGCAACATTAGAAGTGAGCTGGAAAATCATAGCATCAAAGAATGGTTTGGGTTGGAACAGACCTTCAAAGTCCATCTAGTCCACCTCCCCAGACATAAACAGGGACATTTTCCACTACATCACGTTGCTCAAAGCCCCACCCAACCTGCCATTGAACATTTCCAATGATGGGCCATCCACAGCTTCTCTGTGAAACCTGTTCCTGCGCCTCACCACCGTCAATGTAAAAAATTTCTTCCTTTTTTCCAATCTGAAACTACCCTTTTTCACTTAAAAACTGTTGCCCCTTGTGTTGTCATTACAGGCTCTGGTTAAAAGTCTCTCTGCATCTTTCTTGTAAGCCCCCTTTAAGTACTGAAAGGCTACGATAGGGTCTCGCTGGAGACCCAAGTCTCTCAGCCTTTCTTCATAGGAGAGGTTTTCCAGCCCTCTGACCGTTATTGTGGCTGTCCTCCGGACCCACTCTAACAGGTTTATGTCTTTCTTGTACTGAGGGTCCTGAAGTGGATGCGGTATTCCAGGTAGGGTCTCATGAGAGCAGAGTAGAGGTGGAGAATCACCTTCAATCTGCTGGCCATGCCACTTTTTGTGCAACCCAGGATATGAGTGGCTTTCCGGGCTGCAAGTGTACATTGTCGGCTCATGTCCAATTTTTCATCCATCAGCATCCTCTGGTCCTTGTCCACATGTCTGTTTTCAATCCATTCATCCCCTAGTCTGTATTGATACTGGTGATTGCCCTGACTCAGGTGCAGGACCTCACACTTGGCCTTGTTGAACCTCTCGAGATTAGCACAAGCCCATTCCTCAAACCTGTGAAGCTCCCTTGGGATGGCATCCCTTCCCTCAAGCGAATCAACTGCACCATTCAGCTTGTTGCCATCTGCAAACTTGCTGAGAGTGCACACAATACCACTATGTCATTAATAAAGAACAGTACTAGTCCCAAAAAGGAGCACTGAGGGACACCACTTGTTACTGATCTCCCTTTGGACATTGACTGTAACTCTTTGGATGCAGAGGTGAAGCTGACTGGTCAGTAGTTCCCAGCGTCCTCCTTATAGCCCTTTTTAATAATGGGTGCAATATTCCTTTTTCTCCAGTCATTAGGGACTCCGCCTGACTGCCATGACTTTTGAAATATGATGGAGAGTCACTTGGTAACTACATCAGCAAACTCCCTCAAGACACTAGAATGCATCTTGTTGGGTCTCATGGGTTTATGAATGTTCATGTTCCTCAGGTGGTCTCAAACCTGATCTCCTCCTACAATTGGAAGGACTTTGTTCCCCCAGTACTTGCCTTGAGGTTCAGGGTCTTGAGAGATGTGGGAAGAGAGGTTACCATTGAAAACTCAGGAAAAGAAAAGAAATTGTTGAGTACCTCAGCCTGCTATGTGTCAGTTCTCACTAGCTCACCTGTTTTATTTGAGAGGGGTACATTTTCTTTAATACTCCTTTTCTGGACAGTGTACCTATAGAAGCCCTTCTTATTAACACATTGCTTGCCAAATTCAGCTCCATTTGTGCCTCAGCTTTTCTGATCCCATCCCTACACATGCGGGCAGCCCCAGGATACATGTCCCTGGTTCCACTGCCGGTGCATTTCAATCTTGCACTTTAGTCTGACCAGGATGTCCTTACTCAGTCATGCTAGTCTTCTGCCTTCCTTGCCCAATTTCTTACACATGGGAATTAAGAACTCATGCCTTAAGAAAAATGTCCTTAAAAAGCTACTAGCCCTGTTCAGCTTCTTTTCCCCCTGGGGCTCCTATCCACTAATTCCTTCAACAACCAGAAGTGTGTTTTCCTAAAATTCAGGGTCCTGATTTTATTCTCCAACTGACCCATATCCTTCAAGATTGTGAATTCTGCCAGGGTATGATCACTGAAGCCCAGGCTGACACCAGTCTTGAGCCCAGGCTGACACCAATCTTGACGTCTCTAATTAGTTCATCTGCATTGGTAAGCAACATGTCCAGTAATGATTCTCCTCTGGTTGAGCTCTTTAAAAGTGTGCCACTTTTCCAGCAAATGTCAGGGTGACTGAAGTTCCCCAACAGGTTCAGAACTTGAGGGCATGAGGCTTCCTGTAACTGAAGAACTCTACATCTATAGTCTTCTCTTGGTCGGGCGGCCTGTAGTAAACAGTAGCCATGAGATTTCCTTTGTTGGTTGACCCCTAATTTTTACCCATAAGCTCTCATCCTGTTTATCTCTGTTTTTCGAAGACAGCTCTGTGCAGTCAATCCAGTTTCTTATATAGAGAACAACTCCTCCATGCCTCCTTCCTTACCTGTCCCTTCTCAACACTTTACAGCCATCAGTTGCAGTGCTCCAGTCATGCGATTCATCCCACCATATTTCAGTAGTAGTGATTAGATCATAGCTTTCTAGCTGCACAGTAGCTTCCAGTTCCTCCTGTTTGTTAGTCACGCTGCATGTAGTAGTATAGATGCCCTTCAGCTGGGCTATCAACTTTGACACCTTTTTAGAGGAACGCTTTGAAGTCATGTTCTCCTTGAAATTCCATTGCTTGGATTTGAAAAGACATACATCTCCAGTACGTATCCAAGATTATTTTTGCTTTTGTCATCACCAAAAGGTAAGAAACTTTGCATCTATGGGACTTATATTCAGGAGCAGGTCTTAAACAAATTTTGAGTTTATCATTATATTAGTTTGTTGAAAGCCAGAGTCTGTGTAAGACTATATCTAATAGACCACTGAAAATCTTGGAAAACCAATAATAAAATCAGTCCAATTAAGTACAGGGTATAGCATTTGAACCTTAGGAAGAATATAGTTTTATTATATTCTATTGTTCTCATGTTCAAAATCTTAGAACCTTAGAAACTTAAAATCCAGAAGTTAATCGTGCATAGAATTTACTGACAAAGAGAAATATAATGAGTAGGAACAAGATATAAGTTCACTTTATCAAAAATTTAATTATTATTGGAAATTTACTTTGCTAATTTATGCAATCAGTATGAAATGTCATGAAAAGCTTCTGGCTACATTAGCTGTCTGAAGAGAAAATAAGAGGTATTACATTAGAGTTCATCTGCAATTCAGAATCCTCTTGTGGCAAATTCTTGGATGTCAAAATTTGGTTCAGTCTTATAGTTTGTCAAGAAGTTAAATCTTAATTATTTGTTTAAAGTGAAATATCCACAAACTATTTCATTTTGCCAACATCAATTGTTAAAATACATTTTAAATACTTTTATAGAAATAAGAACATTGCATTCGTAGTATTTTAGTTATAAAAGGAGGCATGAAAGTGATGACAGTGATGTTTCCACTGATCATTTAAAAATAGAAGAAACATCATTTTCTGAATGAAAGATGTTCTATGCAAAAATAAATTCACCACATTTATATTTTCCTGAGAAAAAGTTTCACTTTATTATTAATTTATGCTTATTACTAAATTAATATTTTTCTTTCTGTGGGACTTCATTTTTGCATTGTGATAATTTCAACAGTCTTCATAAGATTGATTTCAAGAAAATCTTTGCCAATACACCTGGCTGAACTGGAACGCATTAGATTTTGTCTCCCCCATCTGCAGTGAAAAATAAGATACTATTTAGATTTTCAATAAATTTCCGTCAGAGTTTCTAAAGCAAAGAGACCCTCAGTCTGCAAAAGGTTATGGATTTTCTTACTTCTATAAACTGTGCATATAGTCATTGACTTAAAGATTATTTTGTTTGCTTGTGAGCACTTATTTTCTTTCCAGAGGCCCTCCTAAAATGGCCATTACAGTAGACGACTTTTCCCCTTCTCTGGCCCTTGTATTTTTTCATGATGGTGGCCATTTAATAGATTGAGAGGATAGTAGGGGGAGTCAATAGATCTAGTGCATTACATGGTGGAAAAAGTAAGGGGGAAATTGAAGCCATCACAATAATGATATCTATCAATAATTATTGTCATTATGTTTAATAAGATTGTAGTATTAAATGTAATGATATTTAATGATATGTAATCTAATATTTAATAATAATAATATACTTATTGCTAAGGATTCTCATAGAGGTTTGCAAAAGAGTTCATTTGTCAAAAAATACTGCCTCTGGTAAAAGTATCTAGTAAAAGGCAAGGTGCACAATTGTAGGACATACTCCAAATGGTTAAGTCACCTGGCAAGAAGACGAAAGGGTCCGAGTCCTGCTCGCAGATGTACTTATACATGTTACTTTAAAAACAAAAGCAAAATCGGGATAAACCAGGGAAAACATTACTCTGTCTTCTCCCAGCTGATGGAGATACTAGATAGCAGGGTCATGTTGATTTTCACTTGTTTTACTTCCGTGCCTACCACTTGGTGATTCTTCGCTGCAGCCAGTCATCTTGCTACTCATCAGTAAAAGTGGAGAAAATGGACTCCACTCCAGAATATTTAAGGCCAGAAATGGTACTAGAAGTGAAAAGATTGTTTTGGCTAAAAAGCCACTGAACCTGACCCCCTACTTTCAAGGTTAAAGGTCCAATGAATAGGATAATCTGTTTCCTGCATCTAGGTTTTTTAATCAAAATGGTTGTGATTGTATCACTTCATGCTTGACACAAAGCTACCTGAACATGTGCTGAAGGTCTGTTCCATTAAACCTAAGGGCTAAGTCCCCTGAAAGGAGGATAGATAGGCAGTTCTGTGCATCAGAACTGATTTTACACAGGAAATTCCTCCCCAGACTGTGTCTTCTGTATCTATGAATATAGTCCTAACACAGATACCATAGGCACCACGAGGAAGAAGATAGACATGCTGTGTGAATTTATGTGCGGTGTCATTACATCTTACTCAAAATAACAAGGTAAACCAAGTCACTTAATCCATGCAGAACTCAACTCACTGGTTTCTGCTACTAGCTCTAGTTCTTTGATACATTGATACTTGGCATTAATGAATTGTAAACATATGTTAAGGATCTGCTGATTTTGGTGTCAGAAGGGTATAGTTCAAGAAACTAGATGTATTCCTTCCTACTCCCCTAATAAGAAAGCAAGTCTTAGAAGCTAAATACAACCTCAGAAATCAGGCATGATCATATTTTGATCATCAGCATACTCACCGAAAACTGAAATAGGATTCAGCTCCAGATTGTAAATACCTAAATTTAGTCGTCTTCAATCTGGAGCTGTATCCCATCATTAAATATAGATTTGTGCAATCTGGAATCCCACCCTATGTTACAGAAAAGTAATTCTAGCCAAGAAAAATTATTAAGATACTAGAAGGAAGGATTGATGAACTAAGGTTAAAGCACTCACATTGCATAACTTAACAAGTTAATGATTGAGAGGATGACACAAAAGCAAACGACAACACATTTAGAAGGTTTAAGTAAATGCCAGAGAAAATTACTTCAGCACATGTATTTATACTCATAAATAGAAATTATGGAACTAATACTGAAGTTTTCCTTAAAGAAAATTTCACATCATGTTAATACAAAGAAGAAAATTAAGACAAGGACACTTGAGAATGAAGATGAGGGAAAAATGTTGGGAAAAAAGTTAATATGGGGGAAAAATCAATCTAGGGGTATATTCACTCTATGCAGCTTTTCTTTTGATCCTGCCATATGTTCCACCACACTAAGATGATTGATATGTTTCTTTTAAATTCATGTATGCATTGTAATTTTCATGCGTAAAAATAAATATTCCGTTCATATTTTTCAAAATATGGAAAATGGTGGAAAGATGATCTTCTAAAAGGATTTAATGGCATAAGTACCCATGTGGATTTAACAGCGTTACATACCTCCCTCCCCTGTCTGGGGCTAATGTATCTTTGTGCGCACTCTTAAACTTATAACTACTTTGTCAAGTGCAATGTCGGAACTGAAGGTGCAACATGAAAAAGTAGGAGGCTCTTCAGTATTCACCCTCTTCTACTAGAAATAACCACATCATACCATTTTATTAATAACATGTGAACATGACTATGTATTGAAGCAAGAAAAGGAGACAGTGAATAAAGAGGAAAGCTCCATCATCTTTTCTGGAAATATCTTAATGCATATTCCATTTTAACAAGCAAATTATATATAGCAAATTGAAATTGAGACATATAACTACTGAGGAATATTTATCTTAGAGAGCCATTTCCACATCCACCTGTATACCTAACATCAATAAAGTGCTCTGAAAAGTTTCCCACGCTAATGATATTTCAGATTCACTGTCAGATTAGACATTAGGATATTAACTATGAAATTGAACTGTATGATTTTTGTAAATAAATTTGAATTTTGCCATTAGGAATGAAAAGCCACATACATTTTTTTAACGCACCAAAAATACTGCATTAATATAGTCTTGTCTTGGTCTGAGATAATTTTAGCTTGTTTTAGCCATAATAGCAGTTGCTTAACAGTGAAGTGAATATTTCCTAAATTTGTTTTGGTTTAGCCCTAGTTTATGGCAACACCAAATGTGGAGCGAACTGTCTGTGGTCTCAGATTGAAATAAGGTGTGGAAGGGTAGAGACACAGGATGATAACAGAAATCACACTGCAAAGACAATTCACAACAGTACTGTTTTTACACATAACAAGATTCTGAATGTAAAATAATATCCCAAACTATGACTTAGATGTTGACCCAAATTGTATCAAAGAGAAGTTAATTAGAAACATGATCAATTATAGATATAACTGTTGCAATTGAATGTGGGTATATGTATGTCACAGAATTAGAGATTGTTGTGAGGGGAATGTTAAAAAGTAATAAATCAAACCACCTTCAGACTTCAAAATGTAACTTTACCAGACTAAGATTCATTAACAACACACATTGCCAATGGTTAGTTTTTATCATTGCATATTTAAAGTCATCGGTCCTTACCAATAATATACATTATCTTTGAACATACAATGTTCACAGCTGATGCCACACAGCTAGCGCTGATCTCTATGGTCCTTGATGATCTTAGTCATTGACATGGCCAAGCTAAAGAGCTCTTCAAGGAGAGAAGCTAGAACAAAAGTCTATGTCTTTTTTCCTCACACCTTAATTTGGGATCTTGTCTTTTTGTTAGACAGCTGAGTTCCTAGGCAAATCCCAGCCTTTGGCACGATGCTTGGTGGGGTGAGATAGAGGTTTCTATGCCAGTTCCAGCAGGTGCCCTATCCTGTTCCTTCGCTTGTTGTTTTTATTATTTATTTATTTGTCTTTTTCCTTTACCTAGCTGCTGCTTCTTTCTTTAAAGCAAAAGCTGTCTTTTCCCATGTCTTGATGTTGAGCTTCTTCAATGACCAGCACTTGACTGTCACTGAGGTGTTCATGGTTCTGGAGCCTCTGTTTTTGACCTGTCTCATATTTTCTAAGTCTTTACCATTATCTGACTCTTAAACTGCACGTTATAGCAAGAGACAGCCAGCACCAAGCTTACACAGCCAGTTCCCATAATAAATTGATAATAGCTGGCCAGGACTGGGGCCTTGCACAGTCAGCATAAGAGGCAGTGAGTACAATCCTATTTTTTATGGGGTCACTGGGTGTAAAAATGTTTCTGTAATTATACTAAATTGGTGGGCTTATGTTGGGGATCACAAGAAGCTACTATTAGATTTTGTTTGGTATGCTTGTAATTTAGGAGTGCAGGAGGGTTCTGCTTTACCTACAAACCATAGAATATCCTGACTAATATTCCCTCAGTTATGAAAAGAATTAAGTTAAACATTAATATTATGCTTTGGGTCTGAAACTCCCTCTTGCACTTTGACATGAAAAAGAGTGGGGAAGAAGATTCTTCTGAAGGTGGGTTTGACACCGTCTTTTTCTTTTTTTTTTTTTTTTTTTTTTTTTTTTTTTTTGTTTGTTTGTTGTTGTTTTTGTTGTTGTTGTTGTTGTTGTTCCAATGATTTAGCTAAAGATAAGTATGTCAGGTCATAGAAATGAGATACGGTGATTTAATGAAATACGGCAAGCTTCCATATCTGAATTTGTGTACAGTTCAGTTTTCTTCAACAAGAAAGATTCAAGCAAATGTATTTTTATTTGGAGTGGCAAGGAACACCAATATTGTTATTAATATGTGTTTCTCATAGGTTATACCTCATTAAGTCATTCCAACCATCTTATATTTAACTGTCTTTTCAAACTTTTAGTCCAGATTTCCATGAGTTAATAAATCCATTCTTAGAACATGACCAAAAATGCTGTGTCTGTGTTATACACAGAACAAGTACCTGGTCACCTTTATTATTGTAATTTGCTACCACATGTTCAAAGGAACTATCACAGGCTGGTAGATGCCAGATCAGTTACTATAAATCCATACCAACATAACTATGTGCCAGATCAGGAATGGTGTTTCCACACAACACTATTATTTTCTTTGGTTTCTTCAACAAAAATGTGATTCTATGTTTAAATATGATTATACTTATACAGACAGGTGGTCTGATACCATACATATCTAACATAAATGGTCATGGAACTCCATCACGAATTTATTTTCTACTTTTATTTTTAAAAGCCATTGTTTTTCCATAGTAACATATTCATCTGTGAGTCTTAACGGCCTATAAAACATGGATAAATATTTTTTTTTGCACTGGTTTTATGTGATTTGTTCTTTCAGTAGGTAAATAGGCATACTGTTTGGTTTGTATTTTTTTATATATGGACTTACTAGAATTTTCACCATCACATTTCAATGACTTGAAAGGAGTAACTGAAAATGCTGAATGTTAAGGTGTCGTTTTTTATGATCAGTGTTGTATCTTGCTCTTACTATCTTGTGTTATAAAAATTTATGTGAAATACACAAGGAAAGGGTAAAACTAAGACATCATCTATCAATGATCCCCAAGTTAAAATCAAAATTCAGATTTGCATATGGTGATTTATAATTTTCCACTACTTTTTATTCTTTCAAATTCTATGCTTAGGTAAAGAAACAACTTTTGCATTGTTCACACTTATTCTGGACTGAAAACTGAGATAAATAATAATTTCACATTTGTTTAAGAAATGAAATTATTTAAAGTGTTTGTGGGTACTTATTGAAGTTTTTCCTTAAATTCAAAACATACATCTAATTTCACTTAAATCAACAGTATACTACACCTATTTTATATTTTTCACTTTTGGAATGAAGTAGATGATGTTCAGGATATGTTTACATTTTAATGATTCAGCCCTTTGAAAGGGTTAATTTAGTTATCTTTAAATTCTCTTGTTTAAAAAGGTCAACCATTCCTAAAGACAATAAGCCATGTTTCCTGGGGGAAAAAAAAATAAAAAAATTACTCTGTTATGCATTTTATTTACTGTAATCTGGATTAACATATAATTCATTTTTAAATTAATTGAAAAATCTTATAGTGCAAAATAACACAGAAGTATAATGATGGAAATATTGAAAAAAAAAACCAAACAACCAAACAAGGAAACTATGACCATCAAAATAAAGTACTTCCCTCCTTTCACTGTTTGAGAATCACATCTTTAGAGTGATTTAAATAGCTGATACATTGAAATGGGTTTTGAAGGAAAAGTATTATTTACTTGCACAGCTGCACTTTGCCCTTAACCTTGCAGCGCAGGAATCATTCTGATATTTCTTGCTGTCTTCAGCTTTTGAAAGGATCTGAAACGGAGGGGGTGGGGTGGGGTGGGGTGTGTCAGACTCTTATATCATATATTTGTTACTATAAAGAACTGTGAAGGTAGAAAGAAAGTGAAGTTATCTTTACAAGTATCCTAAAGGATCATTTGTATGCTGTTTGTTTCCGTTCTTTACCTTATGCTATTACCAAGTTATACTAGAAAAAATGCAGAATTAATAGAATATAGTCATCCAGCATAATATTCATGGAAAGTTTTCTTCTTAATTTACAGAGGAGAAATCCAAAGAATGCCATTGACCTTGAAAATCCAGAACAGCACCACAATTTCTCCAAGGTGATATCCCTGTCTTCATTGTGGTTCTTCTTATTAATGATGATCATATTGTTTAAGAATTTTTAGGAATGTTTAAGATGGTTAAGAAATTAAATTTGAACCAGATCTTTTTTTATATCTTTGTTTCTCTTCATAATGTCTTTTACATTCTTAATTCTTTTGTACTTCAGAAGTAAGCATTAATCGCTGCTTATTTTCCCGTATACTTTATTACAGTTATAAATTTATGTTCTGAGTTTTGAGTTTGTGGCTAATGTAGGACATATACGAAATCCTTATTCTTTATATTCATGTTCCAGTGTCATAGTTATCACAGTAATATTTTAATAACTTGTATTACAAACCACAAACTCAATGATGTTCAGATTTAGGAATCTATGCCCTATTTCTATAAAATGTCTATGAATATTTTCTCAGCACTAGGAAAAAAAATTTGCAAAAAACAGATGTACAGTATCTTCACTTGATATTATAAGTTTATCCACAGTATAACATACAGTATTTCAGTATTTAAGTTTCTCTTTCACTAGTCAACTTCTAACAAATGAATAATTGTTAATTAAAAAATGCCTTTTAGAACTAAAAACCAAAGATGGTAAATCTTTCAACTTTTCCCTATCAAAAATGTAAATAAGGAATGGTACCTGTAATTAATTATAACACCAAACTCCCAGTTGTTGGTGTTGCAGAGACATCTTTTACATTTAGGAATTCTAAATGCATTCATTTTTAAGAGGAAGCCCTGATATGGATTTTTTTTATCTTTTTATCCTTAGGAATCATGAAATATTTTACATCGTAGGATCTGATCTTCAAAGCATTACTCATCTGAGAAATCTTTGCTATGCAAATCATTATATTCACTTGCAAAGTAACTGGCTGTATAAATAAAATGTATATGATTGACCTTTTCTATAGTGATATTACCTGCCTTACAAAATGGAGCAAGAATCAAAGAGCTCAAGGCTACATCATGTCAATCGGGATTTTTCGATTGATTTCAGTAGAAACCAAGCAGGGTCTCAAAGATGCCAAGAACATTAACCTTAATCTATATTACTGGCTCACAGCGAACTTTGACCCTCCCTCTGTCTGGAACTTTGCCTCTTGAAAGTATACCAATTTGATCTTTATTGAACACAGTGAACTTTGCTGTCACATCTCACCTAGAAGATAGGAGCTTTTACTGTTCAAAGACAGAACACAGCAGGTTAAGCACAAATCTTATTTCAGTCTCTTGAGAAAAAATTTAATATTTATTGTCCCTTGTTAAATTTCACAATATGAATGAAGAGTACTCTCAGGGCTCTGAAAAAGGGGTATTAGACATGCTCATATTCAGACGTCTTGTTCTTTTAGGAGCTGTTGATCCTCTGTACATTTCTACACTTCAGAACACACAGTTGATGCAGTATATTTTCATGATATGTGTGATAAAGAAGGGAGAAAGAAATCATTCTGGTTTGACTGCTGCAGAAGTTTGAGGCACTACACTAGCATCTAACATTCTGTAGTGCTTTAATTGTACCATTTTAAATAGACAGAAAGGAATTTTCATTCAGTTTTAACCCCTTTAAACTGTAATGCTGAGAATATCATTTAACGTTATAAATCTTGGAGTCCCATAATAAAAATTATCAAAGCCTAATCATTTCAAACTTCATTAAACCCTGTGTTCTCTTTGAGATAACCTCGGCAAACTGAATATTGGTTTCTTTATCAGTATTCTGTTTTCCTTCACAACAACAAATTAATGAGTTACAGACTGTCAAGGACAGAATTCCTGCTCTGCACAAAATAGTAGTTTTGAATTATCTAATTTAGAAGATTGTTAAAAGTGCTTGCCTTGATACCATCTGGAGAGGAGTCCATGCATTATTTACTATAGAAGAGGAAAAAAATTATTTTTCTTTGAAGATTTCTTCTTGATTAATGTTCCTAATATTACACTGATCAGATTATGCTGAAGATTGTAGAAGCTACACATCACTTTACTTGACTTATCTAAAAAATCTGAACGTTTCTGGGAACGCTAAATAAAGGACAACTTACATTTTTTGCTTTATACATCCTTTTGTGAAGAAGTTACAAGTATTTGTGTGTACACAGTGTATAAACCCTATATTTATTCCAAAGCAAACATATACAGCGTGTATTCTTTTAATTTAAATAATGAAAATATAAGTAAGTAATTAAATAAATAATTCAATTCTGCATTTCATGCTGGGTCTTCCCAGGGAAATAGGAGATCCTATCCTAAACTACACTGAACAGTGACTTTTTTGTTTGCATTTTTGTTTGCATTTTTGTTTGCATTTTTGTTTGCTTTTTCTTTAAAGCAACAAAGTATTTTTAGTAAACTTTCTGGAAATATACAATTTAAAACACACGTTTCAGCATTCTTCTGTATCAAAGTTAAAATACAAAAGAATCTAGATATGCAGTAGGAAACAAAATTCAATGAATGTTAAAATTCTGTCTTCCAGTCAAATTTATGAATGATGTAACACCTATCTTACTTCCTCCTTAATGCTTGGATTTATTTAAGAATTTCTTTCACTTTCCTTCTTTTTGTCTCTGAACGTTAGTAGGGGAAGCAGAAAGTGCACTAACACACACACCCCTCCCACTCCCAAAACTTCCAGACTTAAATGGTCCAGTCAGAATGACCGATTTAAGGAAAATTTTCCTCACTGCTTGAATTACTGGGATAGCAAGTGCTTAGTCACTCTCAGAGAAAGGTACATGCACAGGTCAATCAAAAGTAGCAGGTGTCCAATGCAGCTGACAATTTCAGAATTTAGCTCTAGTATTCTAAAAAATTTCTGAATATATACCGAGAAATTTTTCTAGTTCGTATACTTTGATGGAATTAACTGAGCAATGAAAAGCATGTTAAGGATATCAAGGTGACCACCTTGGGAAATTAAAAAGGAAAACATTCATGCCTCTCAAGATGTCAAGAGTGTTGGAGCATCAAGAGATTTTTTTTTTTGTGTGTGTGTTGGCAACCTACTATTTTCCCTCCTCTACCACACTCTGAAAAAGTGCTTGAGGAGTTTAACTGAAACTTTCTCAAGTATTTAGCTGGAGGTAGTATATATGGACTATTTCATCCCAAATATTTGAAACTTGGCAAAATTCTAAGCGGTGGAAAACACGGCCATAAAAATTGAGATTCCGTGACAATTAAAAATAGACATTCCTACCTGCCTTACCTATGATCAACAAGAACAATAATTAATTTGCCAGGAAATTGTATGCTGGCAGGAAGATTCACTTCAGTCATCACTTGAAACTGTGCCAAAATAATCCTATAAAACTGATGGAGGAAAAAAGCTCCCTTGAAGCTCTCAAATCTCTTTTCTATGTCCTTTAAAATATTCAGTACTTCTGATTTTGTGAAGCACACATTTCACCCCTGATGTTTTTTATCTAATTAGTCACTATTAACATTGTTATGATTATGGTATTTTAGTGATAAATAGCAATATGCTCAATTATTTCTGAAGTTAAGATAAGGCACCGATAAAAAAAAGGCAATCAAGAAATTTGTCTAGTTAGTTCTGTTACAAAACACACAAAACCCAGGAGACTGATTGCTCTGTGTTCATATTCTTTTTGGTTGTTTGCTAAAAAACTTCCAGCAGATGAGCGAGTGATCTACTGTTCCCCTGTGTAGCTAGTGAGTGGGACCACAGCGCCCAGCAAGCAGGGTGACTTCGGCTGTTTGCAGGGCACTTTGCTTGGCAGTGGGTGCAAAGAAACTCTGCTCCAGACAGGGTGGGATGGCACAGCACTGGTGGTGTCCCCACCAGGGTCAGTGCCCAGCCTCGGCTGGAGGAAGAACCCTGGCACGTTGGAGGCCATGGGTCAGAGAGTGCAAAGGGAGGATGCTGCCTCCTGAGGCTCGTGTCTGTTGCTTTACCTGGGGCAGGGTGGAGTGAGAGTGATTATAGCCTCACCTGTGAGTGGAGGCAATCAGACTGTGTAGCATCAGGGAGGAAGAGTTGGAGGTTTGTGCGATCTTCAGGGAGACTGCAAAGGCAAGAAACTGAGCTACAGAATGCAAAGAAGGAGGGACAATGAAAGGCAACACCTGGATGAATGTGGGTGCACACTCCCCAAATAGGGATGGATGGGAACTTGCATTCTCTGACAGCAAGAGAAAGGCTCCTCAGCCTTCAGATCCGAATTTACAGAATTGGTACATTGCACTAATAGCCAAGGATAGGGAACAGATTCCATTGAAGTAGACTTCAGAGCCTGCTGGACCTAAACCAAGCCGTGAACCGTGTTTTGAGACTCTGTTCTGCAAGAGATGAAAGCACCCACCTGCCAAACAGAACTGCTGCCACAGGAGGTTTGTTCTTTGCTGGGGCTTGGATCCAGAATGTTGCATAGAGGCTAACAAGGCTCGTGTAGCTTTCAGACCTTTTTGCTCATCCATGTGTGCATCAGTAATTCTGCCAAGGGAGATCTGGAGCAATCGACAGTGAGTAAAGAGCAGTGAGGGCAAAGGTGGTTTCCTCTTTTGTCCTACGGATGATGGGAAAGGCTCAGGTAGGAGTGGATACATCCTGAGAGATAACAAGTGGATGTGTGGGTGTTGTCACAAGCAGTGCTTTAATTTTTATCACAGGGATTTCTGAGGAATAAGGGCTGCTAGCAAGACATGAGATCTATTTGACAGTGTGGTATGACCATTCTCGCCAACAGGACTTTCCAGACTGGTGATGAAGGCTTTAGACTACTCATATCATCAGATGGTGATAAGAGCTTGCAGTTAAGTAATGGAAGGTAAGACAAGGGTACATGGGACAGGGTGATGGGTGTAAGGTGCACCCTTGTGAAGGATAAAGCAGTTTAGAAGACAGCCCACCTGAAGTGCAGGTGCACAAATATACACAGCCTGGGAAATTAACAGGAGGAACTGGAGGTCCATGTGTGGATGAAGAACTGTGACAATGCTGGCCTTGGAGATTTTCAAGACTCAGCTGGATAAAGCCCTAAGAAACCTGGTCTGAATTCAGTGTTGACCTTTCTTTGAGTGGAAGTTGGACTAGAGACCTCTGGACTTCCCTTCCAACCTGGATCACTCTGTAGTTCTCTTATTCTGACAATCTACAGTAGTCTAACTACTGAAATGGAAAGGCCTTGCTAAACAGAATACTCAATATGATACCTTCAGTTTCTTTAGCTCAGTGCAGTGAGAAAATGGCATAATACTGTACAAAAGCATGCAAGCTATCTGCAGAAAGCCAAATAGTTTTGTCAGAGCACACTTTGCTTCAACTAATATACTGATTGTTGTACATAGCTTTTTGCGTTTGAGATTAAAATTTTAGTCTAAGCAATAAAGATCTTAAATGAAGTCAAGACTATAGCACAGATGGATAGAAACACCTGTGCATCAGAACTCCATATTAGACAAGATTATTTAGAGCTGTGATATAGGCTTTACACTGGTAACTACCTTTCCTCAAGCAAAATAACAGATTGTTTACAATTCCAGTAGAAGTTATTCTCATATAAGCTTTGCAATAACAGCTCAATTGGCTGCCCCCCCAGCGATATTATCACTTGCAAATGCAACGTAAAATATTGCGTTACAGTTTATCTCACTTCAGCTTTCAACATCAGTTGAAACTCCAACTTTCAATGTTATTTCTTTGTGAAGCACTGTTTGGATCACATTAACCCCCTCTTAGTTCAGTTTAAAGTCTCACATCCAGGATGGACATGCCTGGCTTTCTACAGATACATGTGAATTTCATTAGTAGACATAATTGATAATCCTCCACTATTTTAAGCAATAAAGGCTTCTGCCAATGACTTTTGGTGAGCTGAAATAAACTGAGTTCTGTGAAAGTGAGAAAATAACTGAGAAAACTTTGATCAGCATTAGAAAAGTTTACCATTACCAAAACTAAAACATCTGTTCTAAGCTAAGTTGAAATTGACCTTTATAAAGTCAATTATCTTTACTGTAATCAACTTGAATAGACATATAGATGGTATACTTAAAATGTCTAATATTATATAGGTGAGTTGTCCCAGATGCTACAGTAAGAATATTCACATCATGACAGCAAAACAGATATTTACGTCCTTTTGGAGTACGGCAGGAGACTGGTATAAATGTTGTGTATCTGGTTCTGAAATAAAAGTTTTTAATTTCCTCAGAAAAGTGGACAGAAAAAAATGAGTATTGAGTGGCCAGTGACAGTAGCATCATTGCTAAATTGCTAAAAAAACCCAAACCTAAACCCAACCTTCCCCTCCCCCGCAACATGCTAACACTATCGTTTTGGAAATACAAAACTGTGTTTATTGGAAGTACAGAAATTTGTCTCTACTTTCTACTTAATATGTTACAAAAAAATAGTTTATTCACTAGAAAAAGTAATCAATATATAGGCTTTACTTTCTTATTGAGCTGAAAATAGGAAGCTATATTTCAATTTTCTAAGCATAGAAGCCGTACAATTTGAGATCACCCTAAGCTATCTCGCCTCATTTATTTGAGCTAATACAGTCAGTGGAGTATGGGACACTATTCTGTTGGCCAGATCTGGATGCCAAATTTAAGCAAAGCAGAAATGCTCCTGAGCTTCTACTGACTGTATTGATTTGGGACAAGACTCACTTCCTCACAAAAAGGCTAACACTTGAGATGTGCTAGCAGACCTAAGGAAGACCTTAGGAAACTTCTTAAGAAGCAATTGTCTAGATGGCAGCTAGAGGAGGACACCTTCGGGGTTTAAGGTAAAAGAGATGCCTATATTTAGGCAACTGTATCCCATTCTGGATTTTCATTGTCTATAATAGAAGTTTAAGCATGTATATCACAGGTTGCCTTCTCCCTTACAAAATGGTAAATTTACGTGATCATGATCTGCAACTGAAGAGTGCTCAGGTTCAAGTATTTACTTATGTCCTCAAAAGATAATTAGGTAAACATCTCTGTAGTTTGAATGAAGAATCATTGGACATGCATTTACGCTTAGAAACAACTTGCCAAGGGTAAAGCCTACCTTAAAGCACTGCTCAAACAAATGAGATCATCTGCCCAGCTCTAACTGACTGAATTAATTTCATGTGAGCTGAAAAACAAAGAAGCAGATGATTAACTTTGTTATGTAACTGTTGCTAACATCAAACTTCTTATAACAAATTTGGAACAAATCACAGAGGGTGATAGAAATCATGGTGACAATGATTAAAGTGGCCTTAGAGATGAAGAAAGTAGAAAAAAAAGAGGAAAAGAGAAAAAAAAAATCGGGCCTTACAATTTAAGAAGGAGTTTAAGGTACTTGAATGCATTCAGAGGGCAGCAACAAAACTGGGTGAAAGCCCTTAATAATATGTTTTAACACTTGGTCAGCCCTAAATTGGTCAGGCAGCTGGACTAGGTGATCATTGTAGGTCTCTTCCAACCAAAAATATTCTATTCTATTCTATTCTATTCTATTCTATTCCATTCTATTCTATTCTATTCTATTCTATTCTATTCAGTGCTACATTAGTGAGGCAGTATATGCTGCAATCTAATATAGGAAGCAATAGATCATTCTCTGGAGGGAACACATCTACTGACATCTGACTCATGTCAAAGACTGTTGGACTAGATGATCTCCAGAGGTTCCTTCCAACACCTGTGATTCTGTGTGATTCTGTGATTCTGCGATGAAGAGCGAGTCAAGAGCTTGCGGGTAAGGATTAAGGGGCAGGCTAACATGAGAGATACTGTTGTGGGGGTTTACTACAGGCCACCTGATCAGTATGAAGAAGTTGATGAGGCCTTCTACAGACAGCTGAGAGTTGCCTCACAATCACAGGCCTTGGTTCTCATGGGGAACTTCAATCACCCTGATATCTGCTGGGAAGGCTACACAGCTAGGCATGTACAGTCCAGGATGTTCCTCCAGTGTCTTGATGATAACTTTTTGAATCAGGTGGTAGAGGACCCAACAAGGAGAGGTGTACTACTGGACCTAGTACTGACCAACAAAGAGGGACTGGGGGAGGCCATTAAGGTTGGGGGCAGCCTCAGCTGTAGTGATCATGAGAAGATCGAGTTCAGGGTTAGGTGTAGTAGGCATAAACCAACAAGTAGGGTTGCAACCTTGGACTTCAGGAGAGCTAACTTTGATCTCTTCAAGAAACAGCTTGGAAAAAATCCCATGGGTTAAGGCTCTAGAGGGTAGGGGGGATCAAGAGAGCTGGCTGATCTTCAAGCATCACTTCCTCCAAGCTCAGGATCGGTGCACCCCTAAGAGCAAGAAA
>VYXH01010671.1:23675-55026 GCA_013397275.1 Burhinus bistriatus | reverse complement strand
TCAATGGCTGGACTAGATGATCTTAAAGGTCTTTTCCAACCTAAATGATTCTATGAAAGGAGCTCTGGCAGCTGGGGAGGGTGGGCAGCCTTTTGCCTGCCCTGATGGTGTTGTCCTCCCTCAGCTCTGCTCCCCCGTGCCCCTCAGCAGTGGCCATGCCTGCGTCCTGCTTCCCTGCCATCAGCTCATGGGGCCCTGACTCAATCTGTGCCTCTCTGCTGGGGCTCAGCCTGTCATGGAGGGACCCAGGGCTGGCTGGAGCCAGTGCAACGCTGAGAGCATGCAGGCAGCCATCTTAGAAGCTGCTGTCAGCAATGTCCTGGCACTCAGAGAGAGGAGAAGAGGGAGGGAGCCTGCACTGGGGAAGGGGAGATTGGGTGGGAAGCAAGGGAGAAAACAACTTTCTCAAGGAAGAAGTCACTTCAGTTTCCTCCCTGTATACCCTTCTGTAAATGGTTGGGCAGGGGATTATCCACTGGCCCGGCTTCCCCTTCAGCATCCCCCCCCAGCTGCTGATACCAGGGGGAAGAGGAAGTGGAAAAGCAAGAGGAACAGACAGCTTTAGCAAAACACCCCTGATTTCCCTTTCTCCTCAACACGTCCTTCCCTGCCTCTGCCTGGGAAGTGAACAAATGTGCAAGAACATGCAAATACCTCACCATGAGCTGTGCAAACCCCGTGGGAGGGAGAGATCCTCTCTGGACACCCCATGCTTTTGCACTTAAACTTAACGCCCTCCTTTCCTGCCCTCTCGNAACAGAGAAAATGAAGGCCTAAGTTAAATTCTTAGTTGCCATGAATCTTTCTCCATTCTGCCTCTGCACCCTTTCACAGTGTGTTGTGATAATTAGTATTATTTAGTATAACTGCAGCTAATAATTTTAGAGTCTCTTCTCACGGTCTTGAATTTCAACTTTTTAGTTACCATATATGCTGTATTGCAAGTATTTTTATATTGTAAAACATTAATTGGGAAAGGCCAAATTAAAAAAAAAGTAAATCAGTGCTTTACAGTTGCAATGAAAACTTCTTGGCTTATTTTGTCAAGTCAGTTTTCCCAGCCAGTCACAGCGCTAAAGAGTGTGTATTTTTGTCTGTGTATCCATTAAGAGGTTTCAGAAAATAGATGACTACTTTCTTGTGCAAGTCCAGTTGACTCACTGAAGAGCTGTATAAGGAAGGAAAACTCTCAAATGTCCAGGCTGGAGCTCCTTTTCTTCTGCTCTTGTGCCAGGAGTAACACCAGTGTCCAACACGCAGCTACACTGTAGAGCTCACCAAACACAATGTTGAGACACCATGTAACACTGATCTCTGATACCGTTCTGTAGAGTCTCTTTTTTGTAACTAACGTAGTACTTTGCACTGGGGAGAATTTACATCCTTAATCTTTTAATGACAAGCTTCTCAACAGATAAGAAATGCACACAACAGGAACTAATTTTAGCAAGGCTTCACAATTTCAAGTACAGTTAATACAGAATCAGATATATTTGTCTATCTCTTACAAAGTTTTTTCAGTTTCTTGCCCTTTGCATTGAGAAATTTCTTGAAAAATACTGCTGATTCTAGTAGATCCAGCTGATTTGCGAAGGCCAGAAAGGGAGAGGTGCTAAGCATTTTCACGCGTTTTGTCCTTTAGTAGCATTTAATGATCTCTCTATAGATTTTTGGCTGTCACAGTTCATAAGCAGTGCAAACCCATACAGTGCAGCTGATGAAAAGTGATGTATGCTATGAGCAGTTTGTGAACTACTTCAAAATGAGATCTAACACTAAGGGTTGGACCAGATGATCTTTTGAGGTCCCTTCCAACCTGGGCTGTTCTATGATTCTGTGGTAGCAGTGAGTCTCAGTTTTGCTTGCAGTTGATTCTGTTGAAACGCTATCTCTTCCCCACCTGCACTGCCAAATAATGTGCCTCCATGCAAGTAGTTAGTGCGCTTATCACATGGCTGAAGAGAGCCTTCATACAGGCAGTTACTACCCATTAGCTATAACTTTCTGGGCTCTGCAGCTGGACCACCACCTCCCTGTTTCCCAGTCAGTTCCATGAGTTCAGTCAGTGCAGAGGCTGTGAGTGCTGTCTGAGAGTGCAGGATCGAGGCCAAAGCAGAGTGAAACAGGAGTCTGTGACAGGATGCAGTAAGGGTTCTTTTTTGAGGACCTAAAGCTGTGTTGTACGGAGGTAGGGAATAGACTGGGATCCCAGTTTGTGTGTAGTATCGGGTAGAAGGATGAAGGATGTAGAATACGGGTCTGGGTTGTGGAAGAGAAAATCTACAATAGAAGAGTGGGGGAAGGAAAACAAGAACACATTTCATGTCCAGCTACTGCTACTGTGCAAACAGAGTTTAGGAATCCCCTATGTAGGCCTGGCATGCATTCTTTTTTGCTGCAGACCCATTCTACTTATTTATAAATCATTGTTCACCCATTTGCCACCCATCCTATGCACTGTTTCTGCGGCTTCTCCTGTAAGTCAACAGTTTAACCACATCAGTGGAAAATTCACAATAGAAAAAATGAGCCTATGCTGTCATGGTGTTCAGTCACCTCGACTAGTTGTACCTTCTGAGAAAGTAATACATTCTCAGTGTTGATGTGGAGCATGGCACACCTAACAGTTACACTTTTAAACTGTTTGCCCAAAAGGCTCGAAGCCTGTGTAATGACCTCTGCTATTTTTCACTGCAGTTTGTAAAGGTTCCTCATTGATGTCCCCTCAGATTTGCTGCTATGGAAGTTGAAGACTGTTCTCTATCATGTGTCACTGAAAAAATACAGATTAAAAATATCCAAGTAAAGGAAAGAAACTGAGAGAAAAGTAAAGGGACTGGGGCATGGGAGGAGAGGTGCTTTTCAATCCAGAGCATTTCACTGGTTGAGGTTACAGAACACAGCATTTGTATAGCAATACAAAGAAACACAGAATTAGAGTAACTGCATGAGAGGAGTACTTGGATGAGGAGTCCCTAAACTACTGTTGCAGTGGAGGAGAAGGAAGGTAGGAACATACCCTTCGAACGTAGCTTCAGGACAGCTTGGTTGGTTAAAGAGGAAGGACTAAAATACAAACATAGAGTAGTTTCTGTGCTACACATGGGCAGAATCCTTCTTGTTCCCACCTCCCAACCAGTGCCATACTGCAAGGTCTCCCATATAAGCCTTTTGTTCTTTTTTTATACTTTTCTTCCTGGACCATCTGACCAGTCACAGAACTAGTGAAACCTCAGAATCGCTTTCATGTAAGCAATCTCACATTCTCTAGTGTGAAGTTTCTTGTGTGAGCAATACATTTTCAAGGATTGTCAGACATGAAATCAGGCGTCTGGAAAAATGTTCAATTCAGAATGTTGAAGTTTAATTAAAAATAAATGCAGACCTTTAGATGATTTCTTAGTTTAGTGCAATTGCTGACATCAGTAACAAAGACAGTGATGTGGCCTCCAGAAAAACAAAGAGCAAGTTCCCACAGCATAAACATTTCAAAACACAGAACTTCAGAAATGTTCCCATGGGAGTCTTAATCAAAGACAATGAAATTTAAAAATGAAAATCCAGTTTTCCTTAAAAAGGATGTTTCAACAAAAGTTTTCCTAAGCCCTTCTATCTAGGATTTGCGTAATGCCTAACATCCTTTCGACTTTTAAAAAATTTTATTTTGACTTATCAATGAATTTTTCATCCCTGATCCTTAGCAGGTGATGGCAGCTTGGTCACAAAGCCTGCTGACTTTAAAGTGACTGGTTAACCTGTGATATAAACCCATAAACAAAAGAAATTTAAAGTTAGGTTAAATAAGAATGCATTCATCTGTGCCACTGACAGTCACAGCAGAAAACCAGGATCAGTTTTCTGTCTGCTGAGAGTCCTTTTGGTAAAGTCAGGTTAGCGTACACAAACCCCATATTCTGAGGCCTTGCTGGTACATGCAGAGTATTTTCTTTCAAAGAGAATACTTCTTCCTTCCTGCCCTACTCTCCTGTCTTTTTCCAAGACTCCCCTCTCTTCTGCTAACCTCACTTTTCCCCTTTTAATCCCATATTTGGAATGAGATACCTGGGAAACCTGAGAGGTAAGTGGGCCAAGTGTCCCCTCTTCCATCATACACCTGCCCTGCAGCCAGGTGGATCTCGCCTTTCAGCTATTGAGTAGAAGGGAACCCTAATTCATGCAGCACTTTCTCTGTGCAATTACTGCGTGCATGTTTTCTGTGGCGTCATTCCCGGGTGCTTGCACAACAGTGACCTCTGATGGAGGAGCCACTCCCATTACAAATCATAGCCTCAGAGCGTAATTAGGAAGGGAGGGACCTCAGCAAGTCATTCTGTCCAACTGTCTGCTCAGAGCAGGGCCAACATCCCCAGATTGCTCAGAGCATTCTTCAGTTGGGTTTTGACTACATGCAAGGGCGGAGAATCTGCAGCCCCTCTAGGCTGTTGCAGTATCTGATTTTCCTCATTGTTTAAAAAAAGAAAAGAAAAAACCTAATTGGGATTTTCCTTTTTTGCATCTGGTTTCTAACGCCTCTTGTTTCCATTCCCTCTCATTCTTTCCCTGGACATCTCTGAGATGAGTCTGACACCTCCCATTAGACCTTTGAAGACAGCAATGAAGCCTCTGCTTTGCCACCTTATCTCCAAGCTGAACAGGCCCAGTTCTCTCAGCTTCTTGCCTGTCATGTGTCCTACTTCCCTGATCACCTACTGTGAGCACAAGGAATTGAGTTGTTGCTGTTATGTGTGCTCAGTGTCTATCTGTGCCTTGCCTAAGAGGCAGAGAAGTTATAGCTGGTTTCCTAACATTAATCATGTAAATTTAGTTGCTTACCAAGTCTATTATTTGCAGACACTTGCATCTGCTGTTTACAGAGTATGTGCGAATGAGAATGGGAAATTCAGCAGGGTCTTTTTCAGTTGTGCTGTCTTCTGACAGAGGCTACAGACCATGACAGATAAGGAGGCATCACGTACCATCCTTTCTGCTCCAAGGGCTAAAGTGTATGGGGAAAATCAAATTATCCATTTTGTTTTTGTGCGGGATCATACTGCCAAATTTGTTGCTGAGCACTGGCTAGATTGAAAGGTAAGGCCAGTCTGCTGGGTAGGCATCAGTTAAAGGATGGGCCAGTGGGCAGATCATCAATTGCATAGGGTACTTTTATTGTGGAGGACAGCTACTGACTGTGGTGGGGAAAAGAGTAGCAGGAAGCAGAAAGTTTCCAGTCGATGGCTAAGGGAGGTCCATATATTGACTGTTTGTTCTTGTGGGATAGGGCATAAATCTGAGCCCTAGCAGCTGCTCTTAGAGGCTGAGGAAAAGATATTTGATTGAAAACTCATGTCATGTAAGCAAATATTCAGATTAATGGAAACCTAGTGGTGGAATAATGAATGAATTAGAGACTGAGGTCCAAAAAAAGATAAGGTGGGCCCAGTCGTAGAGACAGGACCATTGGGGGATAAACTGCAGGGCCTGTAAACACTTTGAGAGATAAAAGGGATTGTCAAAAGGGTTTGGAAAATAGTTCAAAAAATTACTAAGAGATGGAACAGGTCAACGATTGTGGCTAAATTGTGGTTTTGAGAGGTTTTGTACAGGAGAAGTAAGTGAGAGCCTGGGGACATTTTTTCCAAACACTTTTCTTCTCCAAAAAGAATAAGAAAACCAATCTCCCTATGACTCACCTTCAGAATCAAAATGCAGATGCCCTCAGATGTTTAGGGAAGGGTCATGGTATTGTAGAGGTTGTGACACTTCTCCAAAACTTTGTTACACAAGTGATTAGTGGGA
Source organism: Burhinus bistriatus (assembly GCA_013397275.1). Taxonomy (NCBI): domain Eukaryota; kingdom Metazoa; phylum Chordata; class Aves; order Charadriiformes; family Burhinidae; genus Burhinus; species Burhinus bistriatus. Next base: position 49,230 of record VYXH01010671.1, on the reverse strand, counting down.
AGAAAAGCTGTTAGACATGTGTCAGCAGAAGCGAACGGAGCACCCAACCATAGCTGCAAATCCAAGTTGCACAAGATCCTCTGATCCCCGTTTCATTCTGTGTAAATGTAAGCCCCCCCCAAATGGCTGAAAAAGTATTTTGACAAGATTTATGGATTGAATTTGGCAAATTCCTTACACACCCCATTTTTAAGCACGTGTAATAAATTGTTCTCATGAATTTTCCACACCTTTCAGTGATGACATGACAATTTGGGGGCCATTGTTCACAGTCAGTGCAAGAATATCGGTGAGGCTTTCTTTTTGTAGATTTCTGTGTGATTTTTTTATTCTTAATTTTCTATGTACTCCAACTTTTGCACGGAGGGATGCTGCTGAAGGCAGCTGCTATTTTTGTTCATTTCAGATTTTTCCTGTTAAGAGTCTTGAACTCTTGTGGAGAATTACTTTTATTCTTTTTGAGTTTGTTGAGTTCTTTTTAATTAGAGTATAAAAGAGTATGAATGTTCTTTTCTAAGAAAAAATAGCTTTTTATTCAAATGAACCCACAAATCTCATCAGGTTCTTAATCCCAGGCTGTTGTTTCAGGTATCACAGAATCACAGAATCACAAGGGTTGGAAGGGACCTCTGGAGATCATCTAGTCCAAGCCCCCTGCCACAACAGGTTCACCTAGAGCAGGTTGCACAGGATGGCATCCAGGCGGATTTTGAATGTCTCCAGAGTCGGAGACTCCACCACCTCTTGGGGCAGCCTGTTCCAGTGCTCTGCTACCCTCAAAGGAAAGAAGTTCCTCCTCAGGTTCAGATGGAACTTCCTATGGTCAAGTTTGTGCCCATTACCTCTTGTCCTGTCACTGGGCACCACTGCAAAAAGACTGGTCCCATCCTCNCTTGCCCTTGTTGAATTTCATGAGGTCTCTGTATGCCCAACTCTCTAGTTCTCTAGCCTAGGTAGAGATGACTGATAAATATTGTAGGTGACTGATAAATATTAAAGCTTTGTACTTACAACTTACAACAAAAATAAAAAAGTGCACCTTTATTACCCTTATATTATCTGTCTTAAACAATCAGGAGACATTCACGATATACTTACATGAGACAGGTCTGGAATAAATGACTACAAAAAGGTCTCATATCAATAAAAATATTCAAATGAGAATCTGTTACGAAAAGAAAAAGGATATCAGGGCACATGTTGCTAATTCCCACCTTTGAGTGTGACTGTAGAGATAGGCAGTGGCTGTAAGAAATGGTGTACAAACACAGTTTCAAGCAAAGGACTCAAGGTGTGGAAGATTTTTCTTGAAAGCAAAATGTTTTGGTGTGTTTTTTTCCAATTCCTTCAAACAACTTCGGTTGGCAGCACTAGAGAAAATTAGCCGTGAGCCCTGCATTAACTTGTGTAACCTGCTCTTTGTTAGAGTAGGAGAAGCTGACACAAAAAATCCAACATTTTTCATGTTATAGTTCAGGTGGCAAAGAGAAAGATTGGGGTAATTTTGTATACTAGAGTGAAATAAATAGACATGGTATGTTCTGTATCAGCTTCACATTTACATTTGTTTATGAATGTGATTTATCTTTGTCTAATTTACATATCTAACACATTTTCCTATCTTAGCCTTTTTTTTCCCCTCCCCCTCAGGAATAGGAAAAACCCTAAGGGATGAAGGTCCTATGAAGGTTCAGCAAAGCTATTGTTATTCGGGATTTTAGAGGTCTCTGCAAGTCTGTGTTGTGTCCAAGTTGCAAAGTACAGGGGTGGGGAAGGTTGGAGTTCATTCCACTCCTCTTAAATAGGCCAAGATGTTGCCTGATTTCTGTGTGAATGGACTGAGCACAGACATGTCTGGATGTAGCAAGTCCTGGCTTGCCAATAGTTTTCCTTAATAACATCACGGAGCTCTCATTAATGCATTGCAATAATATCATGGGGCTCTCAAGTTGGCAGCAAGACACTGTAGGATAACTAGGATGCCAGAGTTTGGGATGTTCTGAGTACAGTTTGGCCCTCGGTGTCAATCTAAAAGCCTCACTGGGCATTATGTATGCACAGACCATAGCTGTCACTGAGCACTGTAGACAGTCCACTACAGTTCCACTGCTTGACTGGCTTTACCAATACAATATTTTCCCTGGTGTCTTATACAGTGTGCAGAAAAGTATTTTTGGATTTCATTGGGACAGGTGCTCATTTATAATATTTTTGAAAGCAGCCTAAAGATCAGGAAAATTTTTCTCTCTCTCAGAGTTACTCTACTTCTTATGCTCCACTTGGGCTTGACAGACAGAAAATTGAGCCAGACTTACAAAGACAATAGTATCCTGGACATTTTGTTATTGTTAACCCTGCGAGTTGTGTTTTGCACAAAATGTTCCCAGTTATGCAAGACAGCAGGACCTGCTGGTCTTTTGTGACTATCTGAAGTCCAGTGACCTCAGTGATCTTTGCAGGAAGGTGGAGATCCCTTCACATAGGCTTCCTCATATCCCTCATACACCTGTTTTTGCCCATGCCAGAGCAGAATTAGAGGCATCCCTATACTTCAAGAAATGGAGCCCTTTCTTTTTAAAAATGGTCAGCTGCTCTTTACTTTCATTTACTTGTATGTAGTTTTCCGAAAACACAGCCCAATGTTTGTGAAACCCACAGCTCTCCTGAGAGTTCCCTAAACACCAGACCAAAGGTTATTAATCGTTCATGGTAGAATTTTCCATCTCTCTTTTGATGGTGATTTGCTTTGTGTGAAATGTGTGAGGATTATTCAGTTCAGAAAAGGGTAAAGCATCTCTGTAGCCTAGTAATTATAGCACTCACTTAGAAGTGGGTAGACCCAGTTTCAATGAACTGCTCCAAACAGTGCTTAGGTTTTTTTTATGACATGACCAGAGGTATCTCTTTCCAACATGTCTGCTTTGGTTATAGAACAATTGAACAATTGGCATGAAGCTGATGCGGCAGTCCTTTCTAAATGGCCCTGCTAAATCTGATGAAGTGGAGGTTACCTCATTTGTGAACGTGATGGAATGAGGGTGAAGCCCTCTTAAATGGTGAATGACATACTGATAGAATGCTACAATTTTAAAATCTAATGCAGAATATGGGCTGCACTAGAACTGCATTCTTAAACACATAAAGCTTTATGCTGCTGCTCATGGAGGTATTCAAACCCCTGGCTGTCTTTCTTATAATGGATTTTTTTTCAGTCTAGGCCTTCCCTACAGTACAAGGGGAAAGACAAAGAGAGATTCTTAGAAACCAGCATCTCAGCTGGGCCACCTAACATGGGAAAGCCAGTTAGCACTGGGAAAATTTATAAGAAAAAGCAAGTCCAATTGACTAAAGGCTGATATGCACTTCCACACTGTGCACAATCTAGAAACCTTTCCTCTTTAGAGGAATTTCTTCATTCCTCATGTTTTATGAAGATGTTGGCCCAAGTCCTGGTCCATGTTATATCTCCAGTTTATGGAGATTTTGATCTGCTATAACTCCTTGTGTACCTCTGAATAGCTTTGCATTCTGCAATGTGGACATTCCCTGAAGGCATGCAGAGTTAGGTGGCAGATGAATATCAGCTTTGAAAATTCATTCTAAATGATGGATCTAGGTGTTTAAATGATCAGCTAAGTACCGAAGGAGGTACCTTTCAGGATTAGATTAACAGACTTGGTTGACAAGGGAAACATTCAAAATGCTAAGAGTTAAATTGTACGCAAAAATATCATAGTAGATGATCTTAGCAAGCTTATCAAGAAACAAACATCCCTCACTCTGAGATAACCTTTAATATATTTCTCACTCCTCTCTGTCACTTTATACACCTGAATCCTGTCTAAGGATAAGTGCCTTATTCCAATTTTGACTGTGCATACTTAGGCCCTCTTTTTCAAAAGAGTAACGCAAGGATGCACTTCATTAAAGAACAGATGGAAAGGAGTGTGAGTACCTTCCTAGCAGTTAGGAGTATGGGTTTCATTGTCAGCTCCCAGAATTGCTATCATCTAATGTACGATGTAAACACTTGTGAATAGGAAGAAGCTTTTTCTGACCATCCATTAAAATAGACACTTGACTAAATGGCCATATTTTTTGTGTGACAAAAGTTTAATCCCAAAGGATTAATGTATTTTGACTACCCTGGAAGAAGACAAGATGAATGCTACAAAACAAAAGCACTGACCCCTGACTGAGTTATTTCAGGGCAAGTTATGGTACAATAGCTGTTCTCCTGGCATTGCCTGAGTGGAGACTTTTTGTCTGTAATCATATAAAGTAAATGACAGAGACTGCCACAGTTTAAATGTGAAGTTAGTAACACTGATGAGGCAATGTGAATGGCTTCCAAACTGAGATACCTGGAAAATGTGCAACACCTCTCTTTTTAACTACTGTTCTAGCTCCATCTGGAAGTTATGACTAAATGGATCCCAGCAGTCCTCTTTGCTTTTCTGGGTTTTCTTTAAGTTCTTCTTTTTTTTATTTTTAAACAAATGGTAAATCCAAATAGATCAACGAAATTTCTTGGTTGGCCATATCTGCATCAGAAGATTTATTTGAATTCTCATGTCTCAAAAGTTCTTTTGCTTCTTATAGTATATATGAGAATTATGAGTATCACTGCAAGAAGACAAGCATGTTAAGGGCTATTTGTCTAGGTCAGAAACCAACGCAGCTTCTCTTGGGTTGAAGTCAAAGGAAAATGCAGCCTTTTTCCTCTGTGTTCATCAGCTTCAGTTTTATATCAAGCTACACCTGCCAGAAGCTATTATTGTAGTTCTAGTATTTCTTCATCTGATATCAGGTCTTTAAGTGTTTTGGTTTAATCTTGGCTCTGTTATATGGTCATAAATGAAATAGTGAATTCTATGGTTTTGTCCTCATTTGAGTCTTGGGATTCTGCAGACCTAGCCCTGCTCCTTCCGTCTTTTCCTATATGCACTAAAACCAGAGCCAGCCTCAGACAGATTACGCCCAGTCTCATGTTCAAAAGGTTCACTGGCTTTTTTTGGTAAGAATAAGTTTGCCTTCCCAACCATTCTGACCTCTGTCTACTGTAAAACTGCCAGAAAACAAACTTTCCTATGTTTGTTTCCTCACACCACTTTCTTCAGTTACTTGGTTTGCTCTCCTAAATTTTTTCCTGTTTTCTCATATTGCTATAATATTAATTTCCACCGATGCAGCATCAAAACAAAGACCAAAGAATGTGATTTGCTTCCTTGGTAAGGTTTCTGGGTTGACTGTGATGCAAAGATGAAAGCACTCCTTTCCCCATAGTGCTGTATAACATTGTCAAGGAAATATAGTATGTGTATGAATTAATGGTTTGCATTACTTTGAACTGTCAGTCATATTTGGATTCAGGGAGAACAACCTGGAGCTTTGAAAAGATTTAAACAAAGAAGTGAAGCTATTAGTTGTTGTTTATTTTCAAACTGCATTTGGCAACAGCAGAAGTCCTGTGTTCAACATATTTGCATATTCACATAGTTTCTAAACAAACACTTTTGTGAAAGCAGAATCATGCCAGAAGAGTAACTGTGTGTTTGTCTTGTGAATTTTAATGTAGAATTTTGCAAATACAAAGCTCCATATATATATTTAGGTTCCTCGATGACTAGCTCAAGTTAAAGAATCTCTGCAGCAACCAGAAATCAGCAGGCAAGAGCCCAGCAAGATGCTAGTTTGGTAGAACCTTTGGCCCTATTCAGATCCTGTTTACCCATATGTAAATCCAGAGTAAGTCGAATGACTTAAATTGAATTATTGGCATAAACAAATGTAGTATTTTGCTCTTTGCTACTTGATTCTACACAATGGGATTACAACAGAAGTAAATAGAATAATAAATATATGTTTTATATTTTAAATATAAAAAAAAATACTTATGTAAACACTTTGAGGCCACTGCTTCATGTTCAGGAAGAATGTGATCATTGTGTGAAACAGAGACAAACTCAACCAAAACTCTCTAAACTGTGTTCTGCATTCAATCCTATTTCACATTACTATTTTTCAATTGCTGCTTGCCATGGGCAAAGTTAGACTTTTTCCCCATGAAGATACTGAATTCTCTAGCTTGGTTCCTCTCTAATTTTCATGAGATACCTTTTTTCTCTTGAAACAAGATTGACAGCTTCAGATAAATAATACCTCTTTAGTAATACTACCTTCAGGGAAAGATTATTTTATTTGGGCATATGTACCATGAAAAAAGTATACAAGCTACTCCAGGAGTTCTAAACTACTTCCCAAAGCAAATACGGCCTGAAAAGCTATTCAGATTTCACACTTTTCAACATTTACCTGTAAAATTATGTCTCTTGAAATTATTGATTTGGTTTATTAATAAAATACTTATGAAACCAGACACATATGTAGAGTTTGGAATTTTAAAGAAACTGTCTTTTTAAGGAAATGAATTCTACAGATTAGTAAAAAAACCCCTCAACTATGCTGAAGATTTACACATAAAGGCATAAATCTAGAGTGGAGTTTTTTCCCTTTTTTTTTAGTTACAAAGTACTTCTGAATCAAAATAAGGTAGTGCAATTGCTTTCTGGAAATCTAATTAAATGGCTTGAGCCATTCACATTTCTTGCTTGGTGTCACATTGACACTTTACTGTGGAATTCCTCTAGATACACAAACTAATTTATCGGCTTAGCCTTGAAAGAAGCTGTTTTCTCTTCCTTAATTTTGAAAGCCAGAATCAGTAAGGCACATACAAACCAGTTCACATGATGAAGGAGCTAAAAAAACTAAAAAGTTTCGTCATGCCCTCAAAAGCAGGAAGTCAGCTGCAAGGAACTGAATTGAAAACTATTAGAAATACGTTTAAAGTTTTACGGTCACATCCACTGCAGTTTTAGTACTAAATCTTATGCATCCATGTAATAAAAAGTAAATGAATAGAGCTCTGTACTTACCATAGTTTCAGGCTCTCTGTCTCCACAAGTCTGCTAAAGATTATGTGCTGTACTAGAGAGAGTCAAAAATGTTCTTTGTCCTTCACTATGCACTTCCTTTTTTGAAATTTTATGTGGTCTATCCAGCCTTCACAGGAACAGATATCAGCAAAATCCTTGTTTTGCATATTACCAGAGACCTAACAGAGTTTTTAACAGCATTTGTTTGGGATACACTGCACCACTGTGAAGGACAAATGACAGTGAACGAGCATTCATTCATTTTATGACCTCCAAGATTATAATGAAAAACAGGTCTATGCTGATGAGAAAATTATATAGTTATGTTTTCACTAATCTATGACTGAATTGAAAAGGCAAATTTTTTTGGGGGGTCTTTTGTGCTTGGAGTTCCTCAGTTTTCATATATTCAGGCTTCACTACCAATCACATGCATGTCTCCTGCTGGCTCAGATTTTCATGGATGTTTAGAATCTGAAGTAATTTTCTTAGTCTAACAAGCTGAACTATATTTCTGTCAATTAACCTTTGACTATTCACCTCTTCATAGCTGATATTATCAGAAGAATAGGGTTGTCCTGGTCTGACAGGATATTAAAGCTCTGCACTGCTGCAGACTTTCTATGCACAAAAATTGAAGGAAGAAAGGGCATATAGACACAAACCTCACTGAGCTGGATCTAGCAAAAAAAGCTAAAAGAGAGGGCTTAATGAAAAGACGTGAAGGAAGGAAGAAGAGGAGTGAAGTACATGCTAAAGGCAGGGGAGGGGGGCACGGATGTATTTTGGGTCATGTCCAACTACTAAATAAAAAACTTAAACTTGAGTTTTCAATAAGCAAGCTTTTCTGTATGAAGTAATCAGGGAAAATAAATGGTAGTAAAGTTACAGAAAATACCGTATCTGTGTCACAACCAAGATTTAAACTGCATTCTGTGATAAAATCAGGATTTCACCATAATCTGAGTTTTAGAGGACTGAAAGGATTGCTGCATTGCTATAAGTCCCAAACCACTGGTTTTCAATTAAACTTTCAATGCAATATATCTATATAATCTATTATATGGATAATAGCAAATACAACTACAGATACCTATAGTGGCAATCAGCAAACATGCTACCTATTTTCTAAACAGCAGAAAATTACTAGGGCAGCTACAGGCTTGTTTGCTTGAGCACAACATTATGCAACTTAAAGAAGAGATTTCAAAAAACAATTTGAAAAAGAAAATATTAGGTATATGTAGCTACATTTAAGGTAGGTATCATTAAAGATGGATTACATCAGAATAACTTAGTATCTGTTTTACGAAGTTTAACTGGCATGTTAGGCAAAGGTAGTACAATTAACTTTATCTATCTAGATTTAAGCAGAGTATTTTATATAATGCCCTTTGTTGAAGTTTAAGTGATGATAATCAAGAGAGGATGCAACCTGTCAGAAAGACTGCAAGGTAGATAAGGAGCTGGCTAAAGCAACATCAGTTTAGAAGTGGAATGGGAATTTCTGAGTTTAAATGGGAGTGTTTTACGAGCAGTGTTCTGCAGGCATAGCTCATGGGACTGATTCTGCTCAGTACATGGGTCGGGAGTCTGGTTCAAGAGCTAGGCCTATTGTGATGTTATCTGAAAATGTGCTAAACTGAATGGTTCTACTAATACTGGGGTGAATCAGATCATTATACAGGAAGAATGAGAAGACTTTGTGTATTGGAGTGATAGAAGTCAACCAAAGTTTAATAATAAAGTCATATGCTTAGGGCTAAGAACAAGGATTTTTGCTTTGAACCAGAGAGACAGTAAGTATGAATCACTAACATGACATGCACATGTGAAAAGCACATGTCATTCAAGTGCACAGTAGGCAAGTGATTTTAGGAGATACAGAAAAAGAATTTGTGCAGAGCACTGATGAGACCTCATTTAGAGTATTGTGTGCAGTTCTAGTCAACTGTGTTGACTGACCATGAATTTAGGCTGACAGAGGTACAAGTGAAGACTTCTAGTATGAGTAGAAGGTCTTCCTGGCTTCTGAAAGAAACTTAACTTAACAAAGTGAAGATGAAATTGGGTATGACAAGGTCTTTAAGTATCAAGGAAGAATGATTATTTATACTAAAAGATAAAGGATTGAAATCAAGTGGGTATAAGTAGGTTGTGAGTACATTTAAAGTGGGAATTAAAAAAAAATTATATTCATTTATATTTATTCATATTCAATAATTATCTTCCAAAGAGGATAGAGTAAGAAGGAGATCAGTAAGGCTTCCATAGGCTACATGAGCATTTTATAAAAGAGACTTACTGACAGGACAAGGAGGATTCTGATGTTAGGATAAAAATCTGTTTGTCAGATGGAGAATACTAACTGTACTGGAAAGGTGCTTGGTCAGCATGTCTGGCCACACTGATAGTTATATCTCAGATTATGGCAGGTTTTCCTGGGCCTATCCTCTTTTTATTTTTTTTTTAACCAGGAATGTTTGCACGTGCAGCTTTTGAGGAATTGCTCTGTCTGCTAGGGATTTCCTGATATCTGATAGCTCTTGATGAAGATTCCTGCTGTTCCCACAGTGAGGCAGTAATATCAGATCTTCCACCAAGGGCAGCTTTATTCCAGGTGCACAGTGCAGCAAAGTGCATTAGTGTTAGGTTTGAAGCTTTCTGAAATGTCCCAGGAAGACTGCAGGGATGCTAGGTGCGTATGTGCTCCGTCCATTGAGGAAATCCTGTGTTTGCACTTGGGAACATTAGTTAGTGGAAGCCTATTAATTAGTGGAAGCCTATTTCCAGTTCTGTGGTGTGAAAGGAACTGTTCATGGTGGCAGAAACCAGTGAAAGGCCTTTTTTGGTCTGCCTTTGTAGCGTGGGTATGATTCATTTTCTTTGGTCATCAGTACACTTTCACTTTCTGAATGCTCTCCTCCAAGAGGGGCCTGGGAAACAGTTCTCTCTCTAGCTTTCTTTTGTGATGTTCAGTCTTTGGTACTGGAAGTCTTCAGGGTCACTTGTGGTGGGCAAAAGTCAGGTAGAGAAGGTTCCAGTGGACTCTTCCAGTATGCAGGGGACTGATGTCATTTATCTGATGGCTTTTACCACTCCTGTGTTTCCAAACCACTCAGCCCTCATATAACTTTGTTCTTAACTTTTTAAAAGAAATCTGTTTTCTTATATCTTTCTTCCATGTAGATCTTCTGATGTCTGGTAGAACAGCTAAGTTAACATTAATACCTCTTCCTCGTCAGGGACACTAATTTATTTTTGTTTTCACAGATTATCAATTTAGCTGCTTTTTTTCATGAAACTTCTTTGAGAACTATCCTTCATCCCCACTCCAAACAAATTTTCCAGTAATTGTCCACTAGGTTCAAAAGTCACAGAGGAAGACTGGCAGGTAGGTGTAATGACAGTACAATTGCCTCAGCCTTGTTTTCTTTGGAAGTTTTGCTAAAAATATGGATGGTAATACAACAACTCTCCTATCCCTTTGTAATGTGCCTCTGATTTCATATAAAAGTCTTTAACACATTGACACAGATATGATACAATGTCAGGCTATTCAGCAAATGTTGCGGGGAGCAGGAGTAATAGCTCTAGTAAAGCTGCACGTCTTCATAAACATACTGGTGATTCAGGGTGTGAATTAGATGCAAGATGCGGGGTTGGAAATAAAAACAAGAGGGCCTTTTGCTGAAGGTAATGACTCTTGCAGGTTCTTTACTGACAAGATACCCTCAATCAGCTGATGTAATATACATTATTCCAATACTTAGGCTCGACTTGCATTCTTGAAACATACCACAAAGACTTATGAAAAAGACATTGACAAGGGGACACCATTATGCTATTGACTAAGAAAGACAGATAATTCATGTTCTAATGATGACCACAGGCAAATAAAAGATGGACCACACCCACTGCATCTTCTCATTTCTCTTAAGGTGTTTATTGGTGTATTACTTTGTTTTGATTAGTGATCATTTAAGCTGCAGGTGCTTTTAAATCATGGCATTCCATTGCTCTCGGGTAGCTAGCTGGCCAGCAGAAACTGGTTTGTAGAATTGGTTTGGAATCCATTAATGTTTTCTAAAAGAGAAACAATAGTAAAGAAGTGATAGAAGATAATAGCTACAATGTATATATTGGTCAAAATTTAAATGAAATAGTACTATCATGGCTCACCAAGAACATGATTTCACTGTGTCTCAAATATGACTGTAATATAAAATAATTCTAATGAAGAATGAATCAAAATATATATTGTGATTTTCGGCGGACTTAAGTATCTCACTTCTGGTGGAAGAGTGAGTACTCAACATGTATGATATATCAAGAGCCAAGGTTAGGTTAATTTTTTTAAACGAGCTTTTATTATGCCATACCAGAAGAAACATATCTGAATACGTATGTATCATGAATAATCATCATGGTATTTGCTGTCATGGCTGAATAGAAACATGTCAATGATATAGTGCAGGAATAAAATTAAGCTGCTTATGAGATTTTTTTAAAATAAGACCAACTTCACTGGATCAAGCAAAGGCTACCTTGGTACCCTGCTTTTAACAAGAGGGCAATAGCACTGACCTAGGGAATGTTCAGGAGTAGGGAAACACATAGATTCGCTTCCACAGAATACTTTCCTATCCTGCGAAAATTAATGCTTCAGAGACTTCCTGAGCAAGCATGATTATCTACATGTCTGAGAACCTTCTATTAGTTTGTGTTGAAGTTTTTAAAATGTATATTTACTTTTGGTATGTCCACTGTGTGAAGGACCAGTCTTCAGTCTGTTTTGAATTTGCCACTTGCTAGTTTTATTTAATTTCCCCTACTTCTTATACTTGTCTTCCTCATATTACTCTCAATTTTCGAGCTCTATATCATATTCTTCTCTCAATTTCTCTCTTCCATCTGTGGAATAGCTTATGGAATAATTAGCTTTGATAGCCTGGAGATGTGGTGCTATAGGAAGCAGTTTGTAATTCTCTGATGTAGGGTTAGATGGCCCTTGAGTGCTGTTACATCTTACTGGCCATGCCTTCTTTGAGTAGAAGTAGAATATTAGATATAACTGAACTCTACTGAAGCTGGGAGAGGGCAAGCATAGAAGAAATCTTCAAAGAAGAATCTTTAGCCTTCCAGTACCTGAAGGGGGCCTACAAGAAATCTGGAGAGGGACGTTTTACAAGGGCATGTAGTGATAGGGCGTAATGGCTTTAATCTGAAAGAGGGTAGATTTGTGTTAGATATAAGGAAGAAATTCTTCACTATGAGGGTGGTGAGGCACTGGAATAGGTTGCCCATGAAAGCTGTGGATGCCCCATCCCTGGAAGTGTTCAAGGCCAGGTTGGACGGGGCTTTGAGCAACCTGGTCTAGTGGAAGGTGTCCCTGCCCATGGCAGGGGGATTGGAACTAGATGATCTTTAAGGTCCCTTCCAACCCAAACCATTCTATGATTCTGATACATACTTTTGGTGCAGGTAGAGGTCATATTGCAAGATTTACCATCAGGTTGTTTCAGTGGGGAATCATTAAAAATCCTTACCCTATCTTGCTACCTCCTTTCTTATTGTGGCCTCCCAGAAGAGAAAGAACTTTGGTATCATGTTAAGCATAAAACCCAAACACTTCCTGTGGGCCTGAAAACTCTTACTGTCACATCCAAATGTTCTGCAAGCTGCTTGTTCTCAGGAGGTGAAGAAAGTTGAGACCACCTTGCCATTTTATGGACCAGAGCATCCATCCTCAAAATCCTACTTATTTTTTTTGGTTTGCTTTGCAGTATTATATTAAAAATAAAAAAAAAACTGACAAACCCATGTAGATACACATTTTCTTAAATTATTTTTTTCCAAGCTAAATGTTTCAAAACTGCTGCAACAGTAGCTTTATTGGATTTAAGCATTCTACTTTTCAAGTAATAGAATTCAGACTCCCAAACTGTATATTTTCTTTCTGGAAAATATGTCTCTTTCCCTCTCCCTAAGACATATGTTTTTTGATGGAGAGTCTGACTGGAGATGAAATCTGTATTTTAATAGCTGGGTTTTCAGTTTGTTCTTATCCAGAACTCCATTTTACTCTTGAAGTTCTGTGGTATAACATTACTTGTCAAGTCATTCAAACCCAAATCTAAATATTCACAAATTTGAGTTACAAGGTGGCTGTTTTTAAAAGCTATCCATTTATTCTAAACAGCAATAACATACTAGTATTTAGAGAGGCTGCTTACCCGTTTTTGAGCAGCATAACTATTATGGTTCTCCACAGGGCCGTTTTTCAATGCTTTCTCCCTGGCATGGTCTGCCACCAGGTTCTGGTGTAGGATTATTACATTGGCGAGTTCGAGTGCTTTCTCCATTGATGCAGGCGGACCAGGCACTCCAACAGCTCCAGCCTCCATCAGTGACAACTGGTATTAAGACACCATACTAGAATTAGTCCAGCATCTCTCTAGCTTCTGTGCAGTGACAGAAAGAGCTTTTTACTTGGCACTTTCGAGGGTGGACAGGGTAGACCATGATTAAATTCCTACATTCTCAGTTATGGTGTCTCTGCAGATCATTGCACCCTCCAGCATACAACCCGTTGCACAGATTTGTCTTTTGAAAATGCCCTTGTTGGTGGCCCTGCTTAAAAGCCCACAGGTTTCAATATTTTTGTCACCCTAGGCAGCTGCCTGAATATCAAGTTGTAAGGCCTGTTTTGGGCACCTGTGCTTCAAAAACTTGGCCACAGAGAATGAATTTACTGCATAATAACTTTGTTACATTGTCAGTTGCAGAACTGCGTTCATCTCCCTCTTCCTCTTTGTGGACCAATCTAATATTAAGCTAGCACAGTAATTATGAAATGTGATCATGTGTTAGCAAGCACAGTGTTTTTGCAGGAAACTGAAGACAAAACAGCTTATGACGTGATGAGATTGCTTTTGCCTGAACTCAGTTTACCATTACTGCACTATGCTTCAATAATCCTCCTGTTAACTTAAATGAACTTGCGGTATCATTTCAAGACACAATAATGTATGTGGGACAATGAACTCTATATTAGAGTGCCCTCTGTATGGAAAGAACTCAGTAACTTACACTAACATCCACACCATATACCTATGAGATTTGACAGCAGCAGGTATAAGGGAGTACTATGGCATCCTTCTGTCCTTATGAAGGCTCATTTTGTCAGGATATTGTTCACAACAACAAATATGCTCATTTTAGTCTGTCTGGAGTATTTACTTACCTTTAACTAATGTAGATTTGGGAATCTGACAAGCAATTCCCTTAAAGTAGCTTGAGCACATGCATGTACAGGCTCCATCTACAAGCACAAGGGTGCCTCCATTTTTGCAGGCTTCACATTTGCACACACTGTATTCCGTAATGTAGTCTTCAATTGCTCTTTCCAAATTTTGTTTCTTTAAATATGCATTTCTCATCTTAACTGGAACAAGGGTATGTATTGGAGAAGGCTGTAGAAGAAAAAAACCCATGCATAACAGAATTTTCTGAAGTTCTGAATCCTTTCAATATACCCATCACTACAGTAAGCATCTGAAGAAACTGTCAAGATGAAGACAATACCTGAAAGTTTATGATAAACTTGGAGTCTCACCTCCATCTTAGAACAAAAGCTTTCAAACTGTGAAAGCCACAGCTTTGAAGAAGTTGTACTTACCCGTTGCTGTATCACTACTGGAGCATCAACCAAAGACTTAGCCCACTGTATGTAATCCTCTACATCAACCATTTTGGATCCTCGCAGTAACATTTCTTTTATTTTAATGGAAAAGTCAATCTGCCCACCATCAACTAAGGAAATGACATCATCAATGATAGCATCATCCTTAAGTTCTGCTGCAGAAAGAAAGAAGAGAGGATGAAGAAGAAAGTTTAATGCCCGTGCATCTTGAAGAACAGTTGTCCTTTTAGCACAACTAGTCCATCTCTAAAATGACCGTAGAGAGAAGAACCCTTCACTCACTCGTCGTGGGGGAATTCAGTCTTTCTTTGCTCATACCTCTTATGTGGGAGGAAATCTTCTATTTTTCAGTTAAAATAGAAAACCCTATATCTGAAAGGAAAAGAAGGGATAGAGCAAAATGAAAGATGTTATGGATATCCTAGCCATTTGATAACAAGCCAAAGATAACACGATTCCACCTGAGCTGAACCAGAAGAGGAATTATAATAGTAGGAACTTTTGCTTCATAACTAAAACACAAGAACAGAGCACTGAAAATAATTGCCTCTTCTGTACTCAGTAGTAAATCCCTTTGCCTTTTGCAATTTTTAGGTCATGTGATAAAAGACTCATCTCCAGACACACAAAGGAGCAGAGAGGAACAATCACAGGCAGGAAAATACAAGCAGCCTAATCAGAGAAAGGGAGGCCCTGCCTTGACTCCTCCTAGGCCTGTCCCACCCCTGCAGGATGGGGCTGAGGATGCGTCAACAGCAAGATGAGTCAATGGAAAGGCTCTCTGGAAGCAAAGAAGGGCATTCTGGGATTGCACAAGCTTAAATACTTGAAGTATATTTAGGGGAGTGCAATTGAAAAGGTAAGGGAGGATCAAGGTGGCTTTGGGAGGAACAAGCATGTGAAAATACAGGGTTAAAGGCAAAAAAGGAGACTGATTGCATATAGAAAGGTGACTGATCAGTGAGCTTGTTTGCCATGTACTGTCCTTGACCTTTGCAGTCTGTCCTGGCTTACCAATAAATTCAACTTCTAAGTTTTTTCCTGGGTGAGGGGATGCTATTTTGTGTACATGCATGCGTATGGAGATCTGTGTGCCAGCAACCAGAGTTGGACAATGGTTGATAGGGGCCTGGTGTTTCTGGTACCAATAACTGGAGTGAGTGAGAATACATATGTCAGTATGTGATCCCTAGCAAATGTCAAGCCAGACTAGCAGGTGAATAGGGTAAGTGGCTTGGGAGCCAAGTATCAAAGTGGCTGTTAGTCTGGCCTACATATGTACATGACTCTAGAGGGCAACAACTGGAGGAGCTGGCTACTGGAGTGACCAGGGGTTCTAGGCCAAATACTGGAGACACCTCAAGGTCCTGTGGTTGACAGAAACCTCTTTGCATGTGTCTGTGTAAGGCATCTGGAGGTAAGAGGATCCAAGGGCCAATTGCTGGGTAGACTGAGCACCAAAGACCAGTTACTGGAGGCATCCATAAGTGTGTGTGTATTGGTGTACATCAGGTGGTCTCTACCAGCAATGGAAGGGCAGCTGTGGGCCTTGAGGTGTTGTTTATCCAGGTGCCAGTAATGAGAGATTAAGGATCCAGTTGCTGGTTCAACTGAATGTCTAAGGTCAGCTGCTGTAGGGTTCTGTATTGGCTACATATGTGTACTGAACAGGGGCTGAAAAACCTGAGGGCTATGCTGCCTGGGGAGAACATCTGCTCTAGATGACCCTGATTGAGCAGAGAAGTTCGACAAGATGGCCTCCAGAGGACCCTTCCAACTTTAACCGTTCTGTGATTCTGTGATGTTTCCCACTAACAGACTTTCACTCTGATCAGGTGGAGAGAACAGGATGAAGCCATTGGTGCTGTTTGTATTTGCCTGAGTGCTGTGCTTTTGTCTATATTGATTTGTGTGGCCAGCAATGTGTGCATGTATGTATGTGTTATCTAAGTGTGTTTGTGTGTGTGCCTCCTGGGAACACATGCTCAGCCTGGCTTGACCTGAGAGCATGGAAGTACGGCAGCCTCACCTTTATGGGTCTACCAGATTTGTCCGTTTCCTAACAGCAATAACTATATTGATTATAAAAGGGGAAGGAATTGGTATAATCTTTCCTTAAGCAAAAGGTATAGTGTAAAATAAGGATATACTTACATTTGTCCTTCACATTAACCTTTTCACATTTACCACTATCAATACTAACATCGGCATGTAAGTCTTTATATGCAATACTGGCATCTAAGTGATAGCCGAGGCATCTTTTCACATCTTCTACAGTGATACCTGGAAGTGGAAATAATTAGGTGATTAAAGGGATTGAATGACCATAAATAGTGTGATGTTATTAATCTTGGAGAATAAATTTCAGGGCTATTGCAAATGTTTATGGCTTTCTTCTTCCCATTTACCTTCTGCTTTTTCCTTTTCCATGAAATGAATGTGAGGATGATTGCATTTGAAGTGCCTGCACAGAGGCAGGTGGTATCTACAAAACCCTCCAAAATGTGATTTCTGTTTTCCTTGATCTACTGAAAGCAGATGTCCCTCTAGGGACCCCTCTTCCCATATATTCTATTGGAATTTTGTCTTTCTCAGCTGCTTATCATTTGCTCTTTTTATGTGCTAACTTATTCAATCATCTTAGTCTCTCTCTCCTAGTCTCTGTCTCCCAACCTCAAACATATTTCTTCAGTCCTTTATCCCATAAAGTCCACTAATGTCTCACAAGTACTTGGTTCCCATAAGTTCTAATCCTCCTCTATCTGCTACTGCCTCCAACACCTCCTTTCTGTTTATTAAACTGAAACATACCATCTGGAAATTCACTTTTGTGTTCAGAAAATGTTTTTCTTAAGATTGGTAATTTAAAAAAGAATAATCCAGCACCACAATTTCCAGGTGCTGAACAGAGTAATACTGGGGTACATAAGTGACATCTTTGCCCCATGTCCCTTTGCATAGTCTGAACCTCTGATATTGTTGTTGGTGTTGCATGCAGCAGGTACTTATTTTCTGATCTCCAAAATCAGAATGAGTATTGGCTGTTCTAACTTTATTCCAGAGTGATCATTTTAATCCATCACAGAACCACATGTATCCGAACTGCACATGAGGGATGTTTAAATTGGTACTTTCCTATCTTAACCAGGGCAAGTAAAATTCCAATGTAAATGTTAAAGTCTATAAAACCAGTTTCAACACACTCCAGTGCAC
The DNA here is from genome assembly GCA_013397275.1 of Burhinus bistriatus. NCBI lineage: Eukaryota > Metazoa > Chordata > Aves > Charadriiformes > Burhinidae > Burhinus > Burhinus bistriatus. The sequence continues at coordinate 31,374 of VYXH01010671.1, read as the reverse complement.
TATGTGATATGTAGGAAGTTCTTCAGTTTATTCCTTATTTTTTGCCACCACCATACTCTTAGAGTGATTGTACTGCAAGAAGGTACCAACTAGCAAACTGGATTTGAGGTTTAGGCAGATTTTCTAGGCATTGGGGATTTCTTGTGAATCATTTCACATCAATTCGTATTGCTAATGTTTTGAAGAGGTTTGTTTAAGATTTTTTTTTTTTCCTCAGTTACAAACTTAAAATACAAGCTTCAAATAATCTTGGAAGTTACAAAGACTGACTCTCATCTCTGTTGAACTCGTGTAATTCTGTAATGTCGCTGGTGTGCCACAAGCAGCACATACTGAACTGCTGTTCTCAGTAGTGCTCCATACACACAAATCTATCCTCATATATCTCTTTGCACGACTGGAGACTTGGTAGTAATCTGCATACCATAGCAAGACCGACAGAGTGCATACCTATTCGAGACATAGCGTAATTGTCCAGCACGTACACAAGTTCATATTTTCCTCCTACAGTTCCAGAGACCGCATAGTGAGTTCCATAATCTTCCAGGAATTTGAAATATTCCCCCTTATCATATTCAGCAGGCAGAAAGTTTAGATCATCAAGGAAACTATCTGTGAGATGGACATCACGACTCCGCATTTGGAATCTTCCCAGCTGAATCTTTCCTTTTACATGCAGAAAGGTTTGGTTCTGAATGCAAGGACAAGAAAGCAGATGAGAGTGTCAGTTTGGTATGTGGCACAGCAGGAAAATTGGTTCTATTTTACTTACAAAGAAACTGCAGCACTTTTAAACATAGCATTCAATCTAGCATTTTGGGACAGGGACAAACATGTTTAATTCAAATTAGAAGTTCTCCAATTTAAACTGAGGAAGCAGCAAAAGATTTAGATCATTTCAGTTCTTCCAGTTTTGCAGAACTCTCCTCTTACTAATTTCAGCAAGCCCTTTGTGATCTGTTTGACAAGGTCTTCTCTTTAAGTACAATATCTACCAAAAGTGCCTTTCTGACTTTCATAGCATTGAAAAGTAATTCCATGTCGCTCGCTAGATAACAGAAGCTGCCCACTGAAGTCAGCTGGAGTTTTGTCTTTGTTTATAGTCAGAGCAGAACTAAGTTCTCTCTTTTTTTGGGTCACTTCTCTGCTATTCTCACACTGTCAGAAGGAAGGGCACAGCTCCAATTAAAAACAAAAATATGAAAATAACATCATAAAATGAAAATTAATCAGAAAAAAATCCCATTGAGGCATTTGACCTATACATACATTCTAACTCTAGATTTAGTGACTGATATTTTCAAAAATACACTGCAGATGATTTCATATCATAATCTAAACTAGGACCTAGCTGCTGCCCATAACACATGACATATGTGAAATACTTGCACTTAAGACTCTAAGCAAACACATGCCTTCCAAATCCCAGTATTATCTGCAGTACTTATGTGACTCCCTTAGCAGTAGTGCCTAACAGGCAGTACATAAAAGGGATATAGCAACTGACCATCACATTAGCTGGCACCATTTAAAGGATTTTAAACTGCTGACTCAGATACTGCTTAGGCCTGGCAAAAATCTTCAGACATATAAATCTCCACGAGGAAATTATTGTAGGGGCAAATATTCCTGCCATCCCGCATGTACAAAATCCGTTATTCTCCTGGTGACCCTGGGCTGCTCCTGGCTTTAATTTGCATGTGAGCCCTGGAGGGTTCTCGACCAGGGACTGCCACTCCACTAATCTGCAACAGTGTGAATTTATGGTGATAGACCTCTGCTGGTGACAGAACATGACTTATTTTCTGAACTGATCTCTGGGTAAGAATTTGAGACCAAAACTCCTACCACAAGCCACTAGACTATGAGTGGCCTGTAATACACCCTGAGCTACAGAACTTGATCTTTTGTGTCTGTGGAGATAAATTATTTAAATGGTCTGTCTCCATCCCAGGAAAACTCACACCAATACAAGGTCAGTGCTGTATGTCAGCTTTGCTTTATAAGACCGACCTTTCTCTTCAGCGTTATTTTAATTAATCAGTTATAAAAGTTATCTTAGTTTTCCTTTCCATCCATTTGATCTCCAGAGCTCTGAATGGGTCCTAGACAGCAAGGCTGACAAGAAACTTGAAAGATTGAGTTANCACAGCTCCAATTAAAAACAAAAATATGAAAATAACATCATAAAATGAAAATTAATCAGAAAAAAATCCCATTGAGGCATTTGACCTATACATACATTCTAACTCTAGATTTAGTGACTGATATTTTCAAAAATACACTGCAGATGATTTCATATCATAATCTAAACTAGGACCTAGCTGCTGCCCATAACACATGACATATGTGAAATACTTGCACTTAAGACTCTAAGCAAACACATGCCTTCCAAATCCCAGTATTATCTGCAGTACTTATGTGACTCCCTTAGCAGTAGTGCCTAACAGGCAGTACATAAAAGGGATATAGCAACTGACCATCACATTAGCTGGCACCATTTAAAGGATTTTAAACTGCTGACTCAGATACTGCTTAGGCCTGGCAAAAATCTTCAGACATATAAATCTCCACGAGGAAATTATTGTAGGGGCAAATATTCCTGCCATCCCGCATGTACAAAATCCGTTATTCTCCTGGTGACCCTGGGCTGCTCCTGGCTTTAATTTGCATGTGAGCCCTGGAGGGTTCTCGACCAGGGACTGCCACTCCACTAATCTGCAACAGTGTGAATTTATGGTGATAGACCTCTGCTGGTGACAGAACATGACTTATTTTCTGAACTGATCTCTGGGTAAGAATTTGAGACCAAAACTCCTACCACAAGCCACTAGACTATGAGTGGCCTGTAATACACCCTGAGCTACAGAACTTGATCTTTTGTGTCTGTGGAGATAAATTATTTAAATGGTCTGTCTCCATCCCAGGAAAACTCACACCAATACAAGGTCAGTGCTGTATGTCAGCTTTGCTTTATAAGACCGACCTTTCTCTTCAGCGTTATTTTAATTAATCAGTTATAAAAGTTATCTTAGTTTTCCTTTCCATCCATTTGATCTCCAGAGCTCTGAATGGGTCCTAGACAGCAAGGCTGACAAGAAACTTGAAAGATTGAGTTAGTTGAGGCAGATCTATTCTTCCTTGCATGTAATGCATTTCAGCACTATGGATTTGATGTACCTTGTACGTGATGGCATGTTGTGATCACAGACTTTGGCATATGTGGTGGGAAACGGCATATGACCTGATCAGTTAATTGCAGTAGCACCCAGATGCTGGATTAGGCCATAGTATCTAGCATGTCTAGTATGCCTTTTTGTGGTCTCTTTCGCTTTGACCTCACCAGAAGCCAAGGCTACTTCTCTACTAGTAAATAAAATGGGATAGGGCCTTTCCTCTGTCTCAAAGGGCAGGTAGAGTGGTATGGCTTGTGTGCAACCCCAAAATAGGCTTGCTTTCTCCAGACTGCCTACTAAGAACAACCCTTCAAACATGCTGCAGGGGACCACAGGACGGGCATTGCTTATGAGAGCACAAGAGCTGGCACAGACCAAAATCATGGCAGTGTGCTAGTAAAACTAGGGATTACTGTGTGCCAGCGCTAATGCCTGTGCTTCTTAGCCCAGGCTAGTTTATTAGTACAGACATACCTGAATGGCTGAGATCTGACCTTTCAGTTATTATACAACATATCTGTTTTGTGTGTACCTAGTGTAGGCCTCCTCAGTGGCAATTTTTGATACCAAGGCTTGACTTAATTTGTCCACATTGCACAAGATCAGAGCTGCTCTCTAATCAAGATGAGATCAGAGATCTTCGACCCTTTCTAACATTAAGCTCCTATTGAAGATGAGGGTGGTTGGTAGTCAAGGGTGAACAGTGAGCAAATGAAGCTACATTTGGTTACCCTTCGGCCACATCTGAAATCTTAACCCTAGTATTTATTTTTTGTGAATAAATGACAGAAAAGCAGCAGGCAACTAGAATACTTAGAAAGATTATTATTGCGTTATTCTAACACTGTAAATTTTACTGTTTGTAAAATAGTTACATTAAAACTTTTAACTTGATTAAACTTACCCTTTCTGAGGAGGTTTTCAGGATAGAACTTAAACTTGAATTCTTGCTATAGTGATACTTGAAATTTCCTTCTGAACCGTTTTTGTTACTTCCTTCAGTAGGTGTGTATTTCAGAGACAGGTCAGCATTAAAGTGTTTTTGTTTTTCTATATAAACCTCTCGTAACATTTTTACACGATCATGGTAGAACACAGATGTGAAGGTTTTGTCTGCTTTTGTCTTAGGAAAGGTAATGAAAAGATTGGATGAGAAAACAAAATGGGCAGTAATGGAAAAATGTATGTAGCACTTTAAAATCGTATGTTTCACATAGTTTAGCAATCCATTTTCTTACAGCTCTTTTTTCTTTTAAAAGAAAACAAGTGGAAATGCCACTCCCTCCCCAAACCACCTCATCTGGATCAGCTCGGTCATTCAAAAGTAAACAGAAAACTGCAGTGACAGTATTTCAGTGAATGTTAAATCTCAGCATGTAACACCGTTAAAGTAATTTATGTGTGTCAACAGTTCCTTCACATGTAAGGAATACTAGTCTCCAGCTCCTTCCTGGAATACAGACAAGATTTACAATAGGTCCCAACATCTGAAATGAATCTGAATTATGATTTTGCTTTCTTTCATTATAGCAGACAACAGCTAATTCAGAATACCTATTTCAGTGTTGCTTATTTTTGTATACTTTAGCAGACTATAGAGTTTTAGTAACTGAAAATGGTTATACATCAAAATCAAATACAAGCAATTATTTCTGGGTCAGATTTACTCATTTTGGGCAGGATCTGGTTTAACTTGTAATTGTTCTATGAAGTTCTTACTTACAGTGATAGGTAAAACATTTGGTAAGCAAAATACTGCTTTGATTTCTGAAATGCATGTGACTGATGTTTCTAAGATCATCAATATTTTTGGTGTTCAAACCTCACTGGAAGTCACAGTCTGAATCTCAAAAGCCTATTAGATTTCTTTTCAGTGAGACAGAGAAAGTCATCACTCATTAGAAAACCCAAGCAGGACCAGAGTATCATAATATTATTCCTGCCTTTTTATCGGTGTCTTTTGTGTGTCCTTGAAAAAGTCGCTTGATTGCTGCTGCGCACAGTAAAAGTTAGGTATCATACTCCTTTCTGTACATCTCCTGTTCATCTCATCTGCTCATGTTGTAAACATTCCAGAAATAGTTTCCCTCACTAGGCACAGGTGCAACAATGAATATGTGGGAATTTATCAGGCACAACTAAGCTTAACTGCTAAAGCAAATGATAACATAACTTGTTTCTGCCTGGATTTTATCAAAAGCTTGAGGCTAAAAAGCTGCTGCTGCCTGAGTCAAGAGATATGTCAGTTTTCCAAGAGGATGGCAGGATTCAGCATTCAGTTAAACACATCCTGGTTTGCACAGAAGAACTTAGACTTACATCGTAATTCAGAACAGCCACGTTCCACGGCTTGCGGTAGTATGTCCGCGTGTTTCCATCGCGCACCCTTTCACAAAGACCATTGAAAAAGTCATTGTCAAATGGGCTGGCCATTGGCTGCATCCCTAAAACATTGATTCTACAAGAGAAATACAGGAGAGGTTATGCTTCAAAAAAGGAGGTGTCAGCACCCATAGCCTGTAGGGAATGGTGTTATGACTGGAAAAGTCAGATCCTGTAAGAGATGGAGACCATAGCTGTGGAACTGAATCTTTCTTCATCCACAGCAGCTTTCCTCATCTCTTGTGGTCCTCTCATCTGTGTAATGGAGATAATTAATGATAAATCTTTTGCAAAGCACTTTAAGGGCCATGTACAAGAAATAACCAAATGAAAGATAGATATTAAACATCAAACACAGTGAGAATCTTAGGAATGAAAGGAAGTAAAAACCATTTCTTCTTGACCAATATATTTGTGAGGAAGCATTCCTTATAGGTTTAAAATGAATGTCTCAAGAGCTATTTTTAACCTATTTTTTTCATAACCTATATTAGTTTGTTTCCTAGTAGGAACTCTGGTATCAAGTGTGTACAAGAGCCATCAAATCTGTAGAACGAATATACAGCTACCCCTAGCATTGTCTCTTCTCACAGGATGTGACCTTGTGGAGTAATAGCATTCCCTGCAGCAGGGAAGACAAAATCTGAACCATTACAACTCCAGAGAAGAGGGCATATTTGCTGTATGGCTCTATGCATCTATATACTGATGTACAAGAGATACCTCCAAAAATAACTGCTCCTTGGAGGATTCTGTATAATTTGTTTTCCCTTCTATGTCTATTTCATAGATTTGAATCTTTTCAGTATTTCCAATATTTATGTCTGACACATATCCGTATACCTATCTGAGTGTAGAAAGTGGTTATCAATTCATCAAAGTTGCCATTTTCACTACTGTACATCTATACAACATTTTGTTATGGAAGATTTTAGCAATAGATTATAATAGAAATAATAAAAAAGCTACTTCTAAAAATGCCTAACTATGTGGCTTACTTCCCCATGCTACAAGGGCAGCATTTTTCCTCTTGGGGGTAATACTATCATCAAAATTAAATGACAAGGATTCACCCTTGTCATTTAAACACAAGGTGGTGCTGTAATATACTTTTATTTTCATTTCTTCCAGTTTGGGTAGCTGCCTTCTAACTCAATTTGTAGATAAACAATATGTCACACTTTCTTTTTGTTTGAAATGAAAGAAATCCAGTGGAGTCAGAGAACAGAAAGATTAATTTTTGACTTAGATTAATGAGGAAAACTCCTGTAAACAATGAAGATCTGGGAAGTAGAGAATGCAACACTGGAAAAAAGTCACAGGCAGAGTGTTGTTGCAGTAAGGCATCCCATTGTATAAACAATCAAGATACATATTCTCCCTTTTAGACATGCATGTTAGTAAAGTAGTTGGGAATGACTGATTCATTATGAAATATCACTTGAAACATATCTATATATCTATAAGCTTTACATTTAAATAATAAGTATCATAGGTATATTCATGTAACTTCTATATATGATTCTGTGTATTAACATAATGATTGATTTACACTGTCTGTATAAATATTTTATCCTCCCAAAGTAAAAAAAATAAAACAGTAGTTAGGTATTCCTTACAAAAGCTATGCAGCATTTCTAAATACAAATGCAAACATGATTCAGATTCCCCTTTTGGGAAGGTCAGTGTGCCTCAGTATTTTCAGCTGGCTTTGGAGACAGTCCTAGACTCTTTACAAAGCCCAGTACTACTTTTTCCTTCATTACATACCCTTGTCCTGCGGTCCGGCCAACTTCAGACACATCAATATCATGGTTACGGCATGGTGATCGTGGATCAGATTCACAGTTATCTTCATCAGAAAAGTCACCACAGTCATTATCTACATTACACACAAGTCGTTGCTTTATACATCGACCTAATCAAAGAACAAAACATTGAATGAATGCATTTTTTTTTTTCCTAGATGGACTCTAAATGACATCCCCAGCTACTCTTTATTGAGATACTTGACTGAGGGCAAGAAAGAGATGCACAGGCAGTGGAAGCAGGGACAGGTATCCTGGGAAGAGTATAGGAGTGCGGCCTGGAGATGAGGTCAGGAAGGCCAAGGCACAGCTGGAGCTCAACGTGGCAAGGGA
>VYXH01010671.1:5986-18361 GCA_013397275.1 Burhinus bistriatus | reverse complement strand
GCTGATGGTACACTCTATCGCTTCATCCAGGTCATTGATGAATATGTTGAATATCCTAAGTCTCCTGAGCTCAAGCTAGGGCCTGCAGTAAATGGATCCTTGGCTGAGGATGCTACTTCTGACAGGTGGAATTCTAAGAAAAAGAAACAGCAAAAAGCACAATATGTCCAATATCTCTGGACAGCGGAAATGAGATAAAGAATGAATAATTCTCACCATATAATAGAGACATCCTAAATGCTTATCTGGTAGGGAAGTGTGAAGCTCTGCTGTGTGGTTGGCACCAGGAATTTTACACAGAATTCCCTTTCACTAATTCTCTGGTGGACTCTGAGCACCCAAATCAATAACCCACTGGCTGGCAGCTGAAAGCGCTGGGAACTTGGGGATGGCACTAAATACCTGCCTTTTCCTTACACTTCCCCCAGAGGATCTTTTCATAATGACTATCAGGAATAGGATAATGGATCGGATATCTCTTTGCTCTGACCCAGAAAGACTTTGATTAGATGCATCATGGTACTTTTGATCTGGGCCTTATCTTTTACTTTCATATGCCCACTTAGGGGCCAGCTTTCTTTCACCGGTGCTGTTGAGGTTTACAGATCCCAAAACACTCTGTAAGGTGTACTTACATACATCAGAATGATACTTCAGCCTGGGAACTGATGCAGATTTTTGAAATTATAATTCCACCTGAAGTTGCACTGCAGTCACACTTGCTCTGTGTTACATTAAGGTTTATAACTCAAAAATAAGAAAGAAAAAGAAAGAAGTATACAGTATCTCTTTGAAACTTCTTCAGAAAAGGCTAAGTCCTAGAAGGTAGTTGTAGAGAAGATAGAAGCTCCATGCAGAAGTTGTTTCGGGGGAAATGCCATCTGAATATAAAAAAACCCCACTTTACCACGAGAACAGCTAAATGTTGGAATAGATTACCCAGGGAAATGGTAGAACGTCCCTCACAGGAAATGTTCAAGACTGTTTGACAAAACCCATGGATAACGTAACCTAAGGCCCTGCTTTGAACAGAACATTGTACAAGATCTCCAGAGTCCCTTCCAACCTAGACTTTTCAATGTATTCTACAGTTCTTTGAAATTCTGGAAAGTTGTAATGTATTTGAAGTTTGATGTAGCCCTCCAGCCTCTTCAAAAACAATTCCTTTGCTTGTATTAGCTCATCTTATAAATATTTAAGCAATACTACAATTTACTGTAACTTCACAATAAGCAGGCTATGCTTTGAAAAAATTTTGTACAGTATTCTATTCAATATTTTTCCACAACTCAGCATGACAGTAACATCAATGGAAGGAAGAAATGAAAATCTGCTGGTCTGACAAATGAATGAGAATCAGCTTGTTCCTTCCTGTATCTGCAAAGGTGGCTGTATATGTGACCTTTCTATCCCCTTAATGATGTAGGACTGTAAACCTCTGAGTAACAACATCTATTCCGACATTTTGGGTTGAAGACTGACAGGTTGTCCTTAAAGACAGTAGGAGTGGGAACCCTCAAACACTAGACCTTAAAAATACATTGAGGCACCTAATAGGCTTTCTAAAGGCAGATGGATATCTTATTTCTAGCAATTATCAGATATTTAGGTACTATATAAGTTTACATTGAAATGCATTTCTGAACTTTTAAATTATTACCTTAAAAATGCAGCCAAAATCCCTTGCAGGCAGTAAGAACAAACCATGAAGAGCAGTGTCTAGGCAAGGGGCCTAAAGGAGCAATCAGACTCAAGCTAGTACAGATCCTAAAGAGTCTCCCAATGGTTCCCTTAAGTCATTATTTTGAGTGAAAAAAAAAAAAAAATTCGAGGCAGGAAAGGCTCAGCTGAACTTTTCAATGCAAATAGTAGTCTTTGAGCTGACTTGCAGATGGCACAGGTTTTTATATATTCTCAGCTGAGCAACTTCTGCAAGAACATTCATTCAGTGATGTATACACACCCCTGGGCCCTCTCCAGGTTAGTGTACAAGGTTCACATGATTTGCTGCAGATCCAGCTTTAGGGTTTTGAATTTACTTATGGTTAGAGAAGGGGAAAAAAAAATAAAAATCAGAAAAAGCTCATTGCAAATGAATCTCATGAACTCTGGAACACCAAGAATGCATCCACTATCCAGATTGATCTGGAAATTCAAAGGACACATATGGAAAAAGCATTTTATTCAACATCATTGTTTAGAAAAAACAAAGGTATTAGGGAAATTGGCAGGCTTGTCACCTCCACATTAAACACAGGGAGAAAGAGTTACTGAAAAACCATGCTAAAACAGGAGCTATTAAATCACACAATTTAAATAGGAGTGGAGAAAAAAGCAGTTCAGCTACTGAAGAATGTCAGTGAAGGTGGCAGTTGGGAGCAAGAACTTCAGTGACAAGCATGGAAATCAAAATACCTTCTCTGCTATCCATTATTGGGGAGTTTTGAGGGATGGAAGAGTGCTCTTTAGAAAGAAAAAGCCATTTCACAATCAGTGCACAAAATTGCTTGCACTTTGTCTTGGATTGCACAATACACTCTGTACACCCTCAGGCTACGCAGCTTTGGTGGTTTGTTGTTGATCCATACTTCAAAATACAGAGCTGTTCAGTTTATCAGTTACAAAACTTATGACTCAGGAAAAAGTGTTGGTTTGATAATTAGCACTGGCCAAGAAAGGAGGCATGGCACTTGAGTTTGGAGACATCATAGCATCACATGAGGGCATAATTTTGCCAACTGTGGTTGCTAGCACCATCATGAAGCTACGTAGTTTTTGGTGAGATGTGAAGTCAAGCTGCCTGCCCACACTGTCTGCTACGGACTCTGTAATAATCATATTGTCTGGATGGACTGTTTCTAACTGGATACATCAAAGCTGTGCTTTAGTTAGATCTGAATGCCAAAATAACAATAACCATCAAAAAATAAAGAGAGAGGGAAGCAGTCTTTATAGTTTTGAAGGCTGCTCTTCAGAGTCTGTTCAGGTATTGCAAGTAATAATGGCAGCAGCCACTCTCAGGCCCACACACATGTGCAAGAGGCAATTCTTAGTTATTAGGTAGTATTCACGTCATCACAAGATGCTTCACATACTGCAATTTAAGTCTTAAAGCAGATGGATCCCAATTTACTCTTAATGTACCTATATCTATTGTAAGACTCATTCTTTCACCACTTAGTACTGACTGTTGTCATAAATGACATACAGAACAGGCACCTTTATTTCAGGTAGTATAGCTCTTCAGTTGTTTTCACATGTCATTTTTGTAGGGACTAAGCCTTTAGTTCACCTTCTGGTGACACTTGCAGTGAAAAAACAAAGACTATATTTTCAAAGTATTAGAAATAGGCAGTCTAGGGGACTTTAAATAGGAATAGAATTACTGTCAGCATCAAATTGTGCATCTCCAGGTAGAAACAGACTGACAGTAGATTATATTTTCACAGTCAGCATGCAATAGAAGAGTTGCCTGAGCTCCACCTCCCTGCATGAACATGTTTTTAACTGCTATCAGTCACCTTTATTGTGTCACATACATCCAAAATAAATGGATAAACCATTTCTATTTGACTCCTTGAAATACAGCAAGTAGTTTACTTTTTCATTGAATATCTGAGCAAGCTACCATTAGAAATGTGTGCATTGGAGATTTATGCTCCGAGTTAGAGAAACAAAACAGTATAGACATCTGCAGAAGACCAAGAAGACTTACCTTCCCCCTTCCCCCAGAAGCGAGGCAGCCACCTCTAAATTGCNTTGTCTTGGATTGCACAATACACTCTGTACACCCTCAGGCTACGCAGCTTTGGTGGTTTGTTGTTGATCCATACTTCAAAATACAGAGCTGTTCAGTTTATCAGTTACAAAACTTATGACTCAGGAAAAAGTGTTGGTTTGATAATTAGCACTGGCCAAGAAAGGAGGCATGGCACTTGAGTTTGGAGACATCATAGCATCACATGAGGGCATAATTTTGCCAACTGTGGTTGCTAGCACCATCATGAAGCTACGTAGTTTTTGGTGAGATGTGAAGTCAAGCTGCCTGCCCACACTGTCTGCTACGGACTCTGTAATAATCATATTGTCTGGATGGACTGTTTCTAACTGGATACATCAAAGCTGTGCTTTAGTTAGATCTGAATGCCAAAATAACAATAACCATCAAAAAATAAAGAGAGAGGGAAGCAGTCTTTATAGTTTTGAAGGCTGCTCTTCAGAGTCTGTTCAGGTATTGCAAGTAATAATGGCAGCAGCCACTCTCAGGCCCACACACATGTGCAAGAGGCAATTCTTAGTTATTAGGTAGTATTCACGTCATCACAAGATGCTTCACATACTGCAATTTAAGTCTTAAAGCAGATGGATCCCAATTTACTCTTAATGTACCTATATCTATTGTAAGACTCATTCTTTCACCACTTAGTACTGACTGTTGTCATAAATGACATACAGAACAGGCACCTTTATTTCAGGTAGTATAGCTCTTCAGTTGTTTTCACATGTCATTTTTGTAGGGACTAAGCCTTTAGTTCACCTTCTGGTGACACTTGCAGTGAAAAAACAAAGACTATATTTTCAAAGTATTAGAAATAGGCAGTCTAGGGGACTTTAAATAGGAATAGAATTACTGTCAGCATCAAATTGTGCATCTCCAGGTAGAAACAGACTGACAGTAGATTATATTTTCACAGTCAGCATGCAATAGAAGAGTTGCCTGAGCTCCACCTCCCTGCATGAACATGTTTTTAACTGCTATCAGTCACCTTTATTGTGTCACATACATCCAAAATAAATGGATAAACCATTTCTATTTGACTCCTTGAAATACAGCAAGTAGTTTACTTTTTCATTGAATATCTGAGCAAGCTACCATTAGAAATGTGTGCATTGGAGATTTATGCTCCGAGTTAGAGAAACAAAACAGTATAGACATCTGCAGAAGACCAAGAAGACTTACCTTCCCCCTTCCCCCAGAAGCGAGGCAGCCACCTCTAAATTGCATAGTATGGATATAAGCTGCAGGATGACATGCATGCTTTTCATTTTGTAGCTGAATAGACAAGGACTGCCATGACTGAAATGACAATTTCTTTATTTGTTCCTTTTGTTATTTATTACCAAGAGAACAAACAAAAAGCAGTGCTTACTAAAGAATGCCAGTTACTGGCCAAAACTGCCTTACGGTAAATACTCTAAAGTCCACTTTTCAGACAATTCCACTTTTTCTTCATGGAGACTGGGAAATAGTGTAAAGTAGTTTCAAGATTAAAAACAAGCCATTTTTGTTTACTAGTACCTTTTAAATATGGGAAAGACATTTCCTATTTAATTAGAGAACAGTTAACTGCCTAGTAAAAAGCTGTCACAGCAGTGACTCATGTAAGGAACAAATAGTTCCTAAAGCAGAGCTGTTTACAAGAGCAAGTTCAGCGTCTAACATCTTTGGAATCCTCATTGGGAGTATTGGAGGAATAAAGTCCCAAGATTCCTTTTTCTTCCTCCCTCAGTCAATATAAAAGAACAACACATAGTTTTTTGTGGTTTTGAAGGAGCCTAAAACTCTTCTAGCTATCGCTCTGTCACCAAAACCAAACCACAAGCTAGCTCTTTAGAAGGACATTCCTATTCAGTAGTTTGCTGTAAACCAGATTTAAGGCATCATGTGTTGGACACAGTCACAAGACAGAAATAACTCATAAATAACCTGCTGTTTAGCAGTTAAGAATTAAGTATCTGGATGCATGCTTAAAATAATAATCTAGTATAAGGATATTCCAAATTGCCACAAGTAAGTAAAAAAAAAAAATAAAATTCCTTTTAATTTTTTCTGTTCCCCCTTTTTTGTGGCAGGGAGAGGGGAGGGTGTGGAACAGGGCAGGCAATTTTTTTTCCCCCTATTCAATCCTTAATTTGGGATAATTTCGTTTAGAGGAACTTAAATCTGATGCACCCTCCGTCCAGCTTGATGACTCCAGTTGCTCTAAACTCACTTGTTGAGCAAGAATCCAGGACACAGACACTTGTAATATTGTATTTTCTCATCATACCTGCTTCAGTTGACGCTATATATACCACCACAGTTCATGGTTCTTTAAGACAGAGACTAAATCAGAGTAAACAGCTATTCAAACTAAGCTAGCAGATCAGCAAGCATCTTTGGCCAGCTTGTAAGAGGTCCTGCTAAGCAATTCTTAGTGATTATCCTGACAGCTGTTTCAAAACTCCAGCATAGTAGGACTGTTAATTTTAGCTTGACCAGCAAATGGTTCTTTAGATGCTTAACCCCNATAAAGTCCCAAGATTCCTTTTTCTTCCTCCCTCAGTCAATATAAAAGAACAACACATAGTTTTTTGTGGTTTTGAAGGAGCCTAAAACTCTTCTAGCTATCGCTCTGTCACCAAAACCAAACCACAAGCTAGCTCTTTAGAAGGACATTCCTATTCAGTAGTTTGCTGTAAACCAGATTTAAGGCATCATGTGTTGGACACAGTCACAAGACAGAAATAACTCATAAATAACCTGCTGTTTAGCAGTTAAGAATTAAGTATCTGGATGCATGCTTAAAATAATAATCTAGTATAAGGATATTCCAAATTGCCACAAGTAAGTAAAAAAAAAAAATAAAATTCCTTTTAATTTTTTCTGTTCCCCCTTTTTTGTGGCAGGGAGAGGGGAGGGGGTGGAACAGGGCAGGCAATTTTTTTTCCCCCTATTCAATCCTTAATTTGGGATAATTTCGTTTAGAGGAACTTAAATCTGATGCACCCTCCGTCCAGCTTGATGACTCCAGTTGCTCTAAACTCACTTGTTGAGCAAGAATCCAGGACACAGACACTTGTAATATTGTATTTTCTCATCATACCTGCTTCAGTTGACGCTATATATACCACCACAGTTCATGGTTCTTTAAGACAGAGACTAAATCAGAGTAAACAGCTATTCAAACTAAGCTAGCAGATCAGCAAGCATCTTTGGCCAGCTTGTAAGAGGTCCTGCTAAGCAATTCTTAGTGATTATCCTGACAGCTGTTTCAAAACTCCAGCATAGTAGGACTGTTAATTTTAGCTTGACCAGCAAATGGTTCTTTAGATGCTTAACCCCAATGTTGGTAAACACATTCCTTCACTCAAGACAGTCAATTGTTTGTTTTGGTTCTAATAGTACCTTTGAGTACTAAATTACATGTTGCCATACAGCCAAAAAAAAAAAAGTAGAAATCAGTGATTCTCTGTGAAGCACCATGAGACCTATATTTCAAGCTGGATACCAACTCCCTTTCAATGAGCTGTTTTCAACCCCTTAACCATACCAATCAAATGGTATTAAAAATAAGGAAGTAATTCTATTCAGCGATACATCAAGCTGAAAGTTACAGGTCTGTCTCCAGTACTAAAGGCTAGTATAAACAGTAACTTTCCAGTGGATTTACTCTTTTTAGCCATCTCCATTAGAGGAGTTGTAAAATTTGTTCTGAACATGAGCTGAATATTTTAATTTAGTTTTCCCAGCATCAGTTTAGACCTCCTGCAAAGTTGGAATAGACAAATTGAATTAATAAAACTTCTGAATGCGATGCAATTTAAGTACTCGGCTTCCATGGTCCTGCAGAAGGGATCAAGAAAGCATGTTTAGTAGCAGCAAACTCAGGCTGAGCAGGTAATGGGACAAGCTTCTAGTGACAGTTTACTAAATCAGCTGAGGATTTCATTTTTTACTGTGGGACAACATTTGTTGAACAGGCCTGAAGCAAGAAGGTACAGAATGACTTAAGACCTTGCTACCAGACAGCTGTAGTAAGAACCTGTGAGAAACAATTCTTAGCATGCTCTGAACTCCTAGTGTCAACTAGGACACAACAGTGAGTCATGGACAACAGAATCAACAGCCACACTGACGTTCATTTGGTATGAAGAGTTGCTCTGTTTAATGTCATTAGGTAACATCACTTGAATCACTACAGTTTTATATAACAGTGTAACATCCATAAGTTTCTACATTTCCAGTTTGAGACAAATACTTAAATTCATAGCTTTTTTTGCATTACAGAAAGTGCAAGAGAGGTTTATATACAAGACTAATTGCATGACTGGCTGAATTGGGTCAAATTGACTTTCTTACCTCTCCAGTTCAGCAACTGCTTAGGCATTTGATTTAACAATACTATTTCAAGTTTATACTTAGTATTAACAGAAAAACCTCTGACACATCAACCATCACCACTGGCCAAGAATGTAGCTGTTACAGTCAGTTATAACCAACTGGTTTAAGGATCTGTTAGTAAAGAGGTTCTTTAGAAAAGGCATTGTTTTCAAGAGATAGAGGACTACCTCACATTAATGGCACAGAGGTGGTGCATCTGTTCACAAGGAATCTAGGCATAGAGTGAAACCATGATTGTCTTTTTGTTTTCTTAACATACTGGACATATGCCACACTACACCACGTGACAACCCAAACTGAGCAACATCAGGGACGTTCACCGAGATATATGCAAGAAACCTATCTGCTTGTTCCATTTGTCTGCCAAGCCACCTTAATAGAAATATAATCCTAGTAGTTTTCCCTCCTTGAAAAAGCCATATTAGCACCAAGACAACNCCTCCTTGAAAAAGCCATATTAGCAACAAGACAACAGTTAGTGTCCATGACTACCTCAATATTCTGCAACAAGTGTTTCAGCTTATCTGACCCTACAGTGTACACCTCTAGTACTTAGGACTCCAGCAGTTCTGTTACAGAACCCACAGTCAGTCCCTTTATTACACATTCATGGCAGAATGATACTTTTACCATTAGTTAAATAGACAAGTATTGGATGTTTTTTCCCCCTACCATAGAGTTTATGTATTTGTGGCTCAGAGACCAAGTCATACGTACCTCCAGTCACCAATTAGAACCGAGTAGTGTCCACTTAACTTTACAACTGGCTGCTGTTGTGATAACAAGCAACTGACCTAGTTGTTTAAGGTGTGGAGTCTTAGCTACTAATTCAGTTCCCTTACGTCAAGGCAACACTTCTTCCCCAGGTACATTCAGTTCCTATATTTTAGGACAGGAAGTGCTACAGAAAGAGGAATTGTGGTGACCGTGTTTACAAGACACATGACTTAGTGTTGCTAAGCTCTTCTGTGAAAGATTGCAAAGAACTAAAGTAAAGTTAACATCCACCAATTTGAATCTGGGTCTCCAGCATGAGTCCAACTCTCCATTTGCTTTGCCCTGAATTACCATCTTCACAGCATGTTCTTTGAGGGTTCGTGTTTCAATCCACCTGGACGTATTTTAGATTACAGACATCATGGAACGGCAGCAAGAGTGGCAGACAGCAAAGTGAAACATGTAGGAAAATCATGTTGAGAAGAGGTCCAGTTATTCCATTTGTCCTTTTCTGGTTATGCCTAGTATGATGAAGAGGACTTGGGGTTAGGATGGCTGTAAGTTATAGTTTTATTGCTTAAACTAGCTTAAAGCCACAAAGAACAAAACTAAAGCAATAGATAGCAACGCTTGCCTTCTGTTAGAAGCCAGACAGTATTTCAGGGGAAGACTTAGAGGTGTGACAGAGGAATAGATTTGCTAGTTTGACAGTTCATGTTCTTTAGTTAGTGGTGTGCAAGTTTGAGTTACATTAGTTTCTGGTAGCAAAAGCTCTCATAACAGCCCTTATTCTGTTTTTACTCCAATTCACCCAGAGTACAAACCCATAATTATTTAGGGGATTAAACTTCAGAAAGCAGTATGGGGCACTGTGGGCTAACACTCCTAAAAAGATATCTGAAAGAATTTAGTCACCCCCTCTGAGTTTTGCAGTACATATTTACTCATTAACTTTCCTGAAGGAAAGGAAATTGAGATCTATTGTGGCCTTGAGACTCTAGTCCATGGAAGAATAAAATCTTTATTTCTAAGAAAGCAAAGCTGGCTAGGCTTAGTCAGGATACAGCTAGGTACAAGCCTGAGTAGATGTACTCTAGCAGAACTGTTCTTCTAGGGACTGTTTGCCATACTTCAGAGGAGCATTAGAATTAAGGTAGTGTAGATTTTAGCCAGCTCTTTACCAAACGTTTTCTGAACCAATTTCAGAGAATTAAGTAGGTTGTCTTATTAATGGAAGACTTACCTGATCTATGCAAATGGGTTGCCAAAAGGATCACCAAAGAGATCAGAAGGTGGTTTCTGAGATTCCTTCTAAGGAAAGAGAGGTCATAGGCTGTTAGTGGATTTCCAGGTTTCACCAGATTTACTCTGCATGGCTATATCAGCTAGCTCCTGTTCCAAACACCTTCTGGAAAGAATGCTGCGGAGTCCCTGATAAATACACATTAACTGTACTGCTTTAACATTAAAAAAGGGCTCTAAAACCATGTTAGCAGTTATCCTAGTCTGCAGCAAGGTATCTTTCAGAAAAGCTGTGCGCTTACTACACAATTATTTGGAGCTGAGCTACTGTAGCCATGATGAGATCTGTTTTAGCTAAATGCTAGATGTCTTACATCAGCATTCTGGAATTGAGTTTCCACCAAAGGCTTCAAGTGCTGTGTCCCAAATGGAGTAATGTGGTTAAGCCACTTCCTCCCCCAGGGGGTACTGAACATGGGAGCCTCCCATTTGTTCAGCAAGAGAGCTGCACAGCCCGCACTGCTCAGTCTACTCCACAGAAAGGTAAGTATAACCAACATGGAAGACTTCTGCAGCTACATTATTTTTACAGTCTTTTGTAGAAGCTCACAATACTGAAGAACTTCTTCCTAGGGCTTGCAGCTTGGGGAACCAGTTATGGACCCAAGGGCAAATGGAGTCACTCTGTTAGTCTTGCAACAAGTGACCTCTGTTAGTTTAAACATTAGCCTCAGACATGCAAGAAGTTTTGTTCCATGGCCTCTAAAGTCAGAACTAAGTCAATGCTCAAACACAGGTACTCCTGTTAAGAAGAAAGGTTAGGGTTTTGGGGGATTTTATTTTAGTTTTGGGGTTTTTTTACTACTTACAGATGAGGCACTGAAAAGGTCTGTTTTAGCTTGACTTTCAAATGGGCCATCAGCTGGCAGCATACTTTGTCGGGGAACAGGCTTTGGTGGTTCTACAGAAAAGAACGTAAAGCTGTTAAGTGATAATACCAGCAACAAGCACTCAAGTCTGCCTGTATAGCAACACCAAAGCTCATCTAATTAGATACACAACAAAATCCACATGGAAGTTGCTTTGAGTGGCCTCACAATTTTTGTCTCCTGCTTGTCCCTCACTACACTTAAGCTAGATGGAACTTCTAACATTGTACAGACCTAGTTTACCTCATTCTAGCCAAGTAGTTTAGGCACTAGGTGTCAGTGTTTGGCCACTGATATTGATCAATTCTGTAACATTATTAGGGGAGAGAGTTCTTCAACCCTATTTCAGTAACTGTTTAATCTAATTTTTAGTTCTATCAGAAACAACTAGTCATCAGCCATCCCAATCCCTGAGCAGCTATCCTAGCAGAAGAAAGAAAAAAATTTTACCAGCCATTTTGGCAGACACCTTGCTAGCTTCTGTGTCATCGTGATCTGTACTATCTTGAGGAATACCTACTTTACTACTAAAATAATTGCTGAAAGCTCCAGAAGCACCTGAAAGGCTTTGCTGCTCTCCTCTCCTTGCTGGTACTGCAGGTGGCTTTGTCAGCTGGAAGTCTTTGAACATTTCCTTGACATCCTTCATCTCTTTATCACCAAGAGGATCCAGAGCAATAAAAGCATCACTCTCTTTCTTGGATAGCTCCTTCTGAGGTGCAGTTCTAGGTGGTGGCTGAGGTGGGCTAGTTGTTGTTGACACGGAGGACAGTACAGATGGCGCCTGAGCAGGTAGTGTTGAAGATGAGAACACACTGCTCTGGAAGGGATTTATAGCACTGGATGGCTGTGCCCATGAACTAGATGAAACTTGTGCTGGCTGTGCCCAGAGACCAGAGGACTGAGGGGCTGCTGGACTAAAAGATGCAGGCTGGTTCCAGCTTGGCACTGCATGAGTACCAAAGGCTTGAGTAAATCCTGTAGGCTGAGCAGGCATCACAGACCCAGGAAAGACTGGTGCCGCCTGAGTGAAGACAGGTGTCTGTGCACTCCATGGTGATGGAGTTACTGGCAAGCCACCTGAGGGGAGATTGTTGTTACACAGCACTTCAGTGACCTGAAGACCTCAAGCAGGAGTGTATCAATTCCACTGAGGGTACCAGCAAAACCTTTTTTTATGTTCTGTTTGCAAAAGTCTGTTGATTTACACTTAAAAATCAAATCATTTGGGGGGGAGGGTAGAAGGGGGTTAACATTTTTTTTTTTTTTTTTTTTTTTTTTTTTTTCTATTTTGCTCCTTCTACTCTCCAAAACACAAAAACT
>VYXH01010669.1:5314-15441 GCA_013397275.1 Burhinus bistriatus | reverse complement strand
CACGCTTGGGGGGGGGGGGTACAACGCCCGTCCCCAACCCACCCAGGGGAGCGCAGGGGCGCAACGGCAGGTGGGGACCCAAATTAGGGACCCCCTGTCCGGGCCACTCCAGGGCTGTCCCAGGGATCCGCAGCCCCTGGCTGGGGCACCGGCAGGGCTCTGGGATGGGGAGTGTGTGTGTCACTGCCTGGGGCTCGGATGTCCCGGTGCAACTGGGGTGACTGGGATCCAGGGGCAGCTACTGGGCAGAGGGAGCGCCTGCGCCCGGCTGCTGGAGGGACCCACGCCGCCCGGCTGCAGGGATGTACGTGTGTTTATTTCCCACTAGTAGCTCTTCACCGTCACCAGCCAGAGGGGGATGAGGATGCGGGCCCTGGTGCTGCATCCCTGTGAGTGCCGCGTGCCTGTCACCCGGGCTGCAGGCCGGCTACGTGTGTGTGTGTGTGTGTGTATATATAAAAGTACGTGTGTGTATATGTGTATTTATGGGGTCTCCGTGTGCTCATCCCAGGCGCCGCGCTCAGCCATGCTGCTGGCAGCAGCCGGGGCACGGAGCCGCTCTGTGCTGGGGCAGCCGCCTCCAGCAGGATGGTTTTTCCCCTGCCACGAGTCACCCCTTTTCCCTCCTCCTCTCCCTCCCCACCACCCCCAGCACCTCTGGCCCCACACCTCTCCCTGTGTGGGGCAGCCCCATAGAATCATGGAATGGTTTGGGTTGGAAGGGACCTTAAAGCTCACCCAGTCCCACCCCCCTGCCCTGGGCAGCGGGACCTCCCCCTAGACCAGGNCCCAGAGCGCAGCAGAGGGGCAGAATCCCCTCCCTGGCCCTGCTGCCCACGCTGCTGGGGATGCAGCCCAGGGTGCGGGGGGCTTTCTGGGCTGCCAGCGCACATTGCCGGCTCATGGCCAACTTCTCATCCACCAACACCCTCAAGTCCCTCTCCTCAGGGAGGAGATCTCCATCCCACCTGGCTGCTCCAGAGCACGGGGGGGATTCAGCCGGGGGCACGCAGTCTGGCTCTGCAGGCACCCAGCATGGTTTGTACCGGCTGAGGAGCCCCAGCACCCTCCGGTCTCAGCCCAGCACCGAAGCTGGGGACCCATGGGCCATGAGTGCCACGTCCCTGTGCTGGCTCTCACCCACGAACAGGCCCCATGGGCTGCCCTGCCCACGTCTCACACTTGGTCCCAAGCCAGAACAAGCCCTTGGGCCTTGTCAGAGCTCTGGGGGGGCTCCGGTGGGTGCTCCCCTGGGGGCTGCACGGTGGGCAGGGCTGGGAGAGGGGACAGTCCCCCTGCGCCAGGCTCTGCCTTCACCCAGGGCAGTCGGGATCTGGCGGGGAAGAGCCTGGGAGACGCTGGGCTGGGGGGAGCTCCCAGAGGGGCAACGTCTCCCCCCAGCACCCCGTGTGCGGCATCACCCGGGCACCCCGGCAGCTCCTTGCGGCGGCGGAGGGGAGCAGGAGCTGGGTGGCTCCAGGATGGAAACAGGGGAGAAACAAAGAGCTTCCACCAGCCAGGGCTTGGGACCCACCTGCTGCAGCCTGCAGAGCTGCGGACCAGGTCACCAGGGGGAAGGTGGCAGAGGGGACATGGGGACAGCTGGGGTCTGGGTGCAGAGACGCAGGAGCAGCCCAGGGTGCTGGTGCCAGGCGGGCCAGCCCCAGCCTCGGGGCAGGGGGAGTCTGGGGCCGTGCCAGTCTCCCCTCCGCAGACACGCCAGGAGAGAGGGGACACCCCCCCACCACGTCCCCCTGGTCAGGCAGGGGTGAGATGACAGGGTACAAGGCCAACCTGCTGGGGAAGGGCAGGACCCTCCTGGGACACCGTGGGGCACCCGCTGTCCCTCCCGCCAGCCCCAGGGCCACCCAGTTCAGCCCCGCCAGTGGCACTGCCTTCCCCAGGATGCGCGAGGCTCGGGCACAGCGAGAGAAAACAGCGCGCTGCCCTGCGGGGCCAGGCCTGGCAGGAAGAGTTTATTGGCAGCCCCGGTACAAAGAGTTTGGATACGTGTGAGCGAGGAAACGGCGATGCAAACCCAGCGCAGCCCGGCTTGCCAGCTGCCCCTCCGACAGGCAGAGGGCACGAGCGAGCCCAGCCCCACGCACCCAGGTCCCTCCAGCTTCACTGGGATGCCGTGGGGCCCTGTGGGGCCAGGCCACCCTGTCCTGGGTGATGCAGGAGATGAACGCGCACCGTTGGCGGCTGGACCCTCGGCAGAGCACACCGGGGCCCTTCTCGCCCGCTGCAGGGAGCTGCAGTCAGTGCCGGAGGGTCAGTCCACCACGTCCCAGCGCCGAGGCTCAGGGCAGCGGCACACCGGTGCTTCTGCCGGCACGGGACTGTCCCGGCTCTACCCCGCAGCAGAGCCCGTCTGTGACCGGCAACTCCTTGGCCACTGCCGCAGGTCTAATTCCTGCATGGCGCAGGCCAGCTCCCAGAGTGCGACATTATTCTTGCATAAAGCCGAAGTCTGCTTCCAGCCGCAGCGGCAGCAGAGAAAAAGCATAAAAACAGGAACCCTGAATGCCGGACACTGACCACAGCAGCCCCAGCGCCGCGCTGAGCAGCCTCGTTTGCCGGACCTGGCTCCCCAGCGTAGACAGTTAACAGACTTGAGCAGAGCCCGCTTGGTTTGTGAGGTTCACCAGTTCTGCAAGTTACCTGGAAAACGCTAATAAATACCAGCCGGGTGCTGGGCAAGGGTGCTGCAGGCGTCACGGCAGGAGAGGGGCGAGCAAGGACGAAACACGAGGCCAGCGAGGGGACCGGGGCTGCGACCACTGACCCGACACGGGCTTCAGAATGGAAACACTGTATTGACAGACTTTACAAAAGTTATTACAAAACACAATCACGAACCAGCAGCTGACGATACAATGCGGAAGAGACACCACTTACAGCCACCTCAGGAACAACACCAATTAGCTCCGAGAAGTCAACCAATATTTACACAGACGCCTGAAAAACTCTGGTCAGTTATCTCATACATTTAAGTGTTTTAGATCAACTGTGAAATATAGTGCCACACGTTTCCTTGTAGTATAATAATAATAATAATAATTAATAATAATAATAACAATAATAATTATAATATACTACTTCTAGATTAACTAAAAACCAAACAGCTCTTTACAGGGGTTAGGAGAAGTTGCTTTCACTCGTCTGACTTACCTGAGTGTGAGACCAAACCCAGTTAAAAAATTATAATAAAATCGCCTTCATTTACAGGAGTTTGTGTGACGGACCAGCGGCTCCGTTCCCTTGGGCCAGAGGGAAACTACAGCCCAACTGGTGCCAGTAACATCCTTCAAAAGAACAAAGACGTGTCCGCCTCGGGCGAGTTACCCGACCGTGCCTCCACACGCTGCCCTTCCCAACTCCTCCTGCTCCAATGTCCTCAGCCCCTTCTCCTGCCCGTCCTTTCCTCCTGCACCTACTTTTTCTGACCTTGCTCTTTGCCGCTCTCTCCTCTCCGCTTTTTTTGCCTTCGACAAATCCTGCGTCATGCCCCTAACCACGTCTCTGCCTCGCCTCTCTTCCCTTCATCCCAGCCCTGGCCTCGCAGCACGGGGCTTGCCGTTCCAGGGGCGGCAACGCAACGGGAGCGGGTGGCCGGTTGCCTGGGGATGGCACCTTCCTTCCCTCCCTTGCCCTTCCGGGCTTGCGGTGAAACAAGTGGAAAAAAGAAAGCGAAAGCTTGTCACTCCTCAATATGCACAAAGATAGGTGGGGAAACACCTGCTAAATACGGACCCCAGAGAATCGCTCGGGATTATTCTCTACAGGCAAAATCCAAACCTGCGTAGGGGACAACTAGTACAAGGCCTACGCCGCTATGGAAGTCTCACGTAACCCCATGGGGTCGAAGAGGTGCCTAGGCCGTCCGATCAGAGTTTTTAAGAGGAATTCCTTTGATGCTTCAACAAAGCGGGCTTTGTAGCATGACCACATGGATTAGCTGCGATACAAGTTCACCTCCCATCATGCTGCACGTCCACCTGCTAGACTGTTACCGTAACCGCGAGCCCTTCTGCCCCGGCCTCCCACCGCAGCGCTACTGCTTAGTTTCTTTTTTCACGCAGAAATGGCCGGTTTGAGTTGCCGACTCCAAGTTGTGCTGCGAATCCTCCATGGGCCGGGGGTTGCGGGAATGGATTTTCTGGTGGCAATTCAGAGACTCTTTGTAGCGGAAGTGCTTGCCGCAGACGGGACACTGGTAGGGGGTCTCGCCGGTGTGGACCCGCCAGTGCTTGAGCAGGTGGTCCCGACGGATGAAGCTCTTCCCGCACTCGGTGCACTGGTACGGCCTCTCCCCGGTGTGGATGCGCTGATGGCGGATGGCTTTGGAGAGGTCTCGGAAGTCCTTCCCGCAGTAGGTGCATGTCAGCGGCCCGTCGCCCTTCCCCGTATGGAGCTTCTGGTGCAAGATAAGGCTCACTTCCAGGCTGAAGCTCTCCTTGCACTGGGAGCAGGTGTATGGTCTCTCCACCATGTTGTTCACCTGCCTGACAAAGCCGTACTTGAAACCGGAGCTCTTCTCCCCATCGGGGCGCTTGGACGGTTTGGAGCGAGAGGCCCCTTGGCCTTTTGTAGGCGTTGTTTTGGATTTCTGCCTGAAGCTTTCTCCGTGTTCCAGGGAAGTGCAGGCTTCCTCGCTGGCATGCGCTTTCTGATGGGTGGCAAAGAGCTGCTTGTCCAGGAAGCTCTCCCCACACTCACAGCAGATGTACGGCCCCTCTTCTGCGGCCACGTCCTCAGGAGCGTCCTTCTTGGCCAAGTCTCTCCCACGGCGAGAGGAGCGCCTCAGCCCGTTGCCCGTTGTGGTTCTCTGCTGCGGGGCTGATCCGCTCCGGCTCTTGCTGCTTGACTTCATCTCTTCCTCTGGGCTTGAGAAAACCTCCTCCCACTTTCCTGCCAATGAGCTAGGAAGCTCAAGGCTTTCGGGACCTTCCTCATCACACTGCTGTTCATCTGGCAGAGCAGAGACATTCATGTCATTTCTTTGAGATAAGAACTGCCTTGTTATTTAGACCACAATTCTCTCGGGTCTCTGCTTTGCGCACTCAAGACAGTACCTGGCACTACGGGGTTGCAAGTCCTGTCTGGGAGCTACCTAAGCAGTACTGGAATATAAACAAAGCCAAAGTATTTTGACTTGGAATCACAGAATCATTGAGGTTGGAAAAGACCCTTACGATCATCGAGTCCAATTGTTAACCCAGCACTGCCAAACCCACCACTAACCCGTGTCCCTCAGCACCACGTCTGCCCGGCTTTGAAATACCCCCAGGGACGGTGACTCCAGCACTGCCCTGGGCAGCCTGTTCCAATGCTTGACAACCCTTTCCGTGAAGAAATTTCTCCTAATATCCAATCTAAACCTCCCCTGGCGCAACTTGAGGCCGTTTCCTCTTGTCCTGTCACCTGTTACTNACCATTGGCCTCGGCCCATGGATCCAGCCTGTCCAGATCCCTCTGCAGGGCCATCCTATCCTCAAGCAGGTCAACGCTCCCACCTAATTTGGTGGTGTTGTCTGCAAACTTACTGAGGGTGCACTCGATCCCCTTGTCCAGATCATTGACAAAGACTTCTTGGGAAAGCTCAGACAGTACAATGATGAGATCTCTATACATAGCTAGACAAAGGGAAAAAGTGGGTTCCTTAGCAGCAGGTGAAGCAGAACAGGTCTTTGAGAACATGTGGTTTAGGATAAAGGCAAAAAAAATTGAGTAAAGGGGAATAAAACCTCTTTTCCTTCTGGGCTTGTGCAGTGCCTGGGCCCCAAACGATCTCCCACGGTACAAACAGTAACTCAAAGCAACCGCCACGGGCCCTGGCAAAGGGAGGATGAAAAGAGCCCAGAGGATCTGGGGATACGGAGAAGAGGGCTGAAAACCCACAGGTTTCTGCAGAGCGTGAGAAGGTAAACCTGTGCTGAGCATTTGCGTGCCCAGAGAAGACCACTCGGCACCCCCTGTCACAGGGCTCTTCATCTGCTGGTCACTTTGTCAGTCATCTAAACGTGTGGCCTGAAAACGGGCCACTTTGCATCAGGCTGAAATTCTGGAAACGCATCAGCCAGAACAGTTGAGCTGCTTCTGAGAACAAGGCTGGAAAGCCAAAGGCACATCCTAGCAGGGGATGCTTCACGTTTCCCCACGCTTCAGAGCCGGGACCCAGAGTGACAGGGTGGTGACAAGGACACGCCTTTTGCTGTGCCACAAGAAGCCTCACATTTGGCTGACACAGAAAGGCATGAAAAATATCACTTGGCATGTTCATCAAAAAGACTTTTAAGAACTGCGTTGCTCAAGCCTGCAAAGATTGCCTGCACTACGCGTGCTCCTGCTCATCTCCACTTCAAAGCTGACCAAACACGCTACCTCACCGAGTGATGCCACACTCTACAGGTGATCTGCATCCCCTAGCCAGCCCAGAGCTGCTTTTACAGCCCACTGCTTGCATACTGCAGCTTCTTCTGCACGTGTGCTATCCATCTGCCTCGGCTGCCGTCCAGCTCCCACGCTGACCCTTGAGGCAAGCCTGGCAGAGACCACGGCGAAGGCAGGATCTCACCCCGGGCAATCCCCAGCAAGTGCCAAGAGCCTGAGCCCACCTCTATCTCCCCTTCTGTGCAGCGCTCGGCGAAGCTCCGTGCTTCTAACTCACATGTGCTAGGGACCTCCATGCTTTCCTCTTCTTCAGAGCCCTCGTGGCTTTCAGCCAGAGTCTCTTCGTATTTACTCCACGAGCTGTCATCGGGACCAGGAAAGGAAAACTCTGTGCACATGAGAAAGAATGACAGGAGTTTACGCTCAGGCCTCCTAGTGCTTTGCTCGCGCCTCCCAGCTGCTTTACAGTGGATTTCAGGAGAGATGGCCGCATCGGGTAAGAGGTGACTAGGGAAGCAAAGTCACCCCTGTACCCAGGGACAGAGCTGGCAAAACTCAACAGCAGAGGCAAGTGGAAGAGTGCCGGCAGGCGGTGGCAGCCACGTGTCTGCTTTCCACCTCCCCACTGAGTCCTAGGAACCTTATGGCTCACCGGTGCTGGGGTCCGTAGGGGTTTCTCCTCCCTCAGAGTCATCCTGATCCTCTGCATTGGGATCCTCTCCTTGCTCAATCCGTGACAGGAGGTCAGGCTTTGAAATGGCAGCATCTGCACGTAAAATGAGGATCAGAACATCTCCTTCGCCCTCGTGGGGAAGAGACTCTCAAACCTTTGCCCACCAACCTTCCTTCGCTGCTGGGGATGACGGGTAATGGAAAGAGAGGCTTAAGAAGATGCTCTCACACATCTGCACCGCTCACCTTGTCTGGGCCCTGGGAACATGAGCGGACTGCAGGAGCACACTCTGCTCAGGTGAGGAGCACCTCCCAGCCTGCAGCGTGAGGAGGAGAATAAGAAAATGCATCTGTGCTTACCTCCGGGCTTCCTTTCTTCTCCTCTCTGCTAAGGTCCGCGGATCCATTACAATGGGGACTTCAGCTCGGGGACAGCACCAGAGCTGTCAGCCAGCGGCAGCAGGGGAAGTGCCCTCCCCATGCGGTTCCCTCCAGCCAGGACCGCTCCATCCTACTCGTCCGAGTCACAGGCTGCTTGCGGATTTTGGTGGGGGAAAGGGGACAATCACAATCTCTCCTAGGGTGGAGAGCGGAAAACTTCATTTCCAAACAAGTATGAGTCTCTGGGTATTTCCACCGCTGCTCTGGTGGATCCGTTTGCCTTATATGAGGGCCAAACCCCTAAACCTCAATACTCAAAGGAAACCTTCAGATGAAGCACAGATACATTTTTCTAAGCTCCAGGCTCAGATCCACAGATCCCCCTTCAGCGGGACTGCTACGCTCCTGCGCCTCTAACGAAGCATGCAGGATTGGTTTTTAAACAGAGGAATGGGGGGCAGTATTTATCCTTCACCTTTTTCCCTTGCACACAGGGACTGCAGAAGACCTCTGTCCAAAAAAATAAAGAAAGGGGGAGGGGGGGAAAGGACCAAAGGCCTAGATCGGCCAGAGTTGGACGGCCAGCTGGCGGGTGAGCCTGCGCACCAGTGGTCTTAGCATAGGAAGCAGACGCCTGTCTACCAGGGACTGCGTCTGCGCTCCCACCCACTGCACGCGGACGTCCAGCCAAGGCAAGGTCATTTCTCAGAACACACGCAGGTGCTCGTGAAGGCAACGCGTCCCCCGGAGGGAATCCCCACAGCTGGGACTGGAAGTAGCGAGCAGAGCACGTTTGTTTAGCCATGAACGCGCTGCCCTGAGCTGCTGGAGAGGAAAGCAGAAGGCAGAGCCTGCTTTTGCCCGCTGCTTCTCCCCAGCTCCACCCGATGCTACAGGAGCAGATACTGCAACAGCTTGTGCAAGAAACATTCCCTTCCTGGGGTCAGAGAGAGCACCAAGGCAGCGGGCAGCTGACAAACCTCGCTCTCCTCCCTTACGAAAGGCTGCGCAGCTGAAGGACTGATCAGCCACAGAAAGGGCTGGAAGGAACCTCAGAGGCAGGGCACCCCTCTGCTGCCCTAAGCGGCGAGCGGGCTGATGCACCCAGCGCAGTGGATGTGTGGACCTTCGCGTGACAAAGAAACTCCCCTCTCCCCCATCTTGACTTGGTTTGAGGGTCCTCTCGCTTCCCCTCCTCCTCATGACCCAGATGCTCGCTTGGCTCCTACCGGCCACAGAGACTGTCAGAGAGCCGCAGTCACTGCAGCGATGCTCAGGACGTCCATCCACCGCTAAACTGAACCGGTGAGGACTGACCTAACGGCCAGGGCTGCTGTTGAAATTTCCTAGACCAGTACAGCATCCACCCTCCCTGATCCTGCCAGGCACAGCGGTGCTTCCATCCGCCAGGCCCCAGGAAGACCTGGCACATCAGAAGGCTCAGGGGAAACCCCAGCTTGTCTTTACCCATTGAGATGACGGCCTCGTAGTTGCCTTTCATGATATGCCTGTAAAGCTCCTTCTGCCACTCGTTCAAGCTCTTCCACTCCTCCTCAGAGAAGTTAAACGAAGCATCGTTGAACGCCACGGGGACCTGCAATTAGAAGCGTCTCAACGCTCGGTCGTTTTGCTTCTTGTTGAAGAAAACACACGGTGAAGTTTTCTCATTCAAACTCCTCAAGCACCGCGCAGGACAGTCCCACGCAGCAACGCCCGCTCCGTCCCACGCGCCTCGCTCAGCCCCCGTGCCCAGCTCAGGCAGCTTCACCCCTGCCTGCAAGGGACACGACGGGGCTTTCCCTCGTCACCTGCCTGCACCCTGCCCCCTACTCAGCCTCCTCGCGCTGCCGGTGATACCTCGTACGCTGTGCCCGGCACAGACTATATTCCCCCTTCATTTTTGAGGCAGTCCTGCTGCAATTGCCTCAGAAGAGGAACTGGCGACACGTTACCAAACCCGCCAGGCACATGGGGCTGAGCCACGCAATTCTGCATGACGCGAACACAGCTCCGGCCGCGCTAAGGAGTTTGTGACCCCGATGTGTTTTGGCAAGGATCACACACAGATAACGAGCGGTGTGTAATTAACGCAAAGGGAGCCGTGCCGGTGCTTACTGCCGAGCGCTAAAGGAAAGACACCACCGCAGGGAAGGTGTGTCCCGCTCGGCACCGCAGCTGCCCTGAAACGGGGCTGTGAGCGCGGAGTACGTGCGGAACAACCCCGTTTCAAAGACAGGGCAGAGGACCGTTACCTTGGGGACCTCCCCCTTCGCCCCCGGGGGCAGCCGCAGGATCCAGAAGTTCCTGTTCTTCAGCAGGTTCTCCATGTTCTCCAGCCTCTTCTGCAGCTGCCCGTAGTTCTGGATGAGGGTGCCCAGCACGGCCCACTTGCTCTCCAGCTGGTTCCCGAACTCCACCGCCGTCTTCTCGCAGCCGATCAGCTTGGTTTCCGCCATCCTCATCCTCCCTTCCAGGTTCATCAGCTGGGCGGCCTGGGCGTCCACCTTCCTGTCCACGGCCTGGATCTCGGTGACCAGCGTCAGGGAGATCTCGGCGGCCGGTAGCTCGGCCTCCCCGGCGGGGCCCTGCTCCGGGGCGACCAGCGGCTGCTCCAGGGCCAGCTCCTGGGATTCCATCTCCCACTCCAGCTCCTGCGGCAGGACACAGACCGGGCCGTG
>VYXH01010668.1:49097-60923 GCA_013397275.1 Burhinus bistriatus | reverse complement strand
AGAGCATCGAACGAAGCCCCCCCCAACCCCGTCGCTGCGGGTTTTTTTTGGGGGGGGAGCGAATCGCCCCGCCACCCCCCTCCCTACCTTCGTCTTCCCCGTCATCCTCTTGATGAAGCTGAGGGTCCGGCCCAGGGGGGTCTCTTCCCAGCTCTGGCTCCCCGCTTCCCCCGCCAGCTGCCCGCAGCTCCCGGTACCGAAGCTGCAGGAGATGGAGGATCCAGCCTGGACAATCCCCCACACCCTCGGGAGGGGGACACAAGCCACCCTCGGCGGGGGAGAAGCCCTGCTCCCAACCCATCCCTGGGGACACGGTGGGGGGGGGATAGCTGAGGGGCGCGGGGGCCAGGCAGCACCATCCTTTTTGGGGAGGTGGTTGGGGGCCAGCCTGGCCCCCTCTGTGTCCCCGTCCCTGTCCTCGCTTGTCCCCCGTGGGGCTGCCAGCCAGCCCCAGGCACGATGACGCCCAGCACCAACCGCCCTAATGAAGATGGGAATGGGCTGTGACAGGCGCTGGGGACAGAGGGGACCCCGTGCCACGGGCACAATGCCCTGCCCGGAGGGGGGCCTGGCATCCCGGGGACAAGGATGGACACACCGTCCCCTCCAGCCCGCTGCTCCCTGGGGATTTGCTGCTGCTGACTCCCGTGCCGGGAGTGAGTGAAGTGTGTCGGGTCTCAGCCTGACCCTGTCGCACGCAGCCGTCCCCTCCCTGCTCTGCAGCCACGAGCAAAAACAAACAAACAAAAAATTTAAAAAAAAAAAAATCCCAATATTTAATCTAAACTTCCCCTGGGGGCTCTCTGGTCCCTGAGCTTGTTCACACCCCAGCACAGGGGTACAACGCGCACCCCCAGCCCCGTGGCTGCGTGTCGTCGCCCGTCCCCGTCCCCCCCAACTCACCCATTGACCAGGCTCTGCTGGGAGGCGCAGGGGGAAATTTCTGCAACGGCAAAAGAAAGGTGAATTAAAAGTGGGGCCGAAGCGCGGGAGAGAAGCCAGCCCTTCTGGTTGGTGAAGCATCTGGTCCGCGGGGGCTTGATGAGGAATAATTAATGTTGGCAGCAGCGCCAACGATTTTGGGTCGTTATTAGGGAGGTCGGAGCAGGGATGGGGATGCAGCGCCGGGGGGGTTGGGACGTGGGGGCCATCAACCCCAGTCCTGCCTGGGGGGACGTGGGTGCCGCCACTCACCCCCTGGGTCGGGGAAGTTGTCGATGACGCTGAGCGACGCCGATTTGGAGAGGACGCAGCCGCCAGCGCTCTGCCTGGCCCGGTACGGCGGTAGCCTCCGTGCATCCTCCTGCCAGCAGTGATGGGGTTGGCACCGGGACCACAAGCTCCTGTCCCTGCCACCCTCTCTCTGCCCTTTGGCAGGGCATGACGGGTGACACAGGGCAGCTGCTGGTCCCCGGGATGGCATACCCAGGCTCGTACCAGTGCTGGATGGTCCCCAGGCTCGTGGGCCATCTATTTTCTCCTCCCTGCCATCGATCCCCAAAATGAAGCTGCTCCCAGAGGATAACACAGCTTGGGCAGGAGCATCCCAGTCCCAGGATGGTGGCAAAGCCACCCAGGATGGGGCTTTCCCTGCGGACCCATCCTGATCCCCTCTCCCGGGGTCCCCTCCCCTCCCCCAAGCTCAGCCCCTGAGTCCGTCCCCCACCTGCAGGTGGGCGCTGGATGACAGGACACCCTGGGGTGGCAGGAGGAGGAGGAGGAGGGGGTTCCTACCTGCGCCCACCGCACATCGGCCTCGTCCTCCTCGTCCTGGGAGAGCAGGGACTCCAGGTCGTCATTGCTGTGGATGAGGGGGGCTCGCCGGGGGTCCTGCCGGTGCCGCCCCAGCCCGTCCAGCTGCTCCGCGCTGGAGTCGATCTCGCCGGTGCTCAGCCCTTTGAGACTCACGCTGCGATGGGGAGAGGGGGACCCCGAGCTGGGGGGATGGGACACGGACGACACCACCAAACTGGGACCCCCATCCCCATGGCAGGGGGAGCCTTGCTCTAGCACCCGGCTTTCGGAGCACCCCCTCCGCGTCAGGGCAAGGGACGCTCGTCCTTGGGGTGCACCCAGGGATGCTGCGTGGAGGACCCCAAACCCTGGGTCGGGGAGGGGTTTCAGGACCAGCGGCGCGAGGACATGGAAGAGGGGACAGCTGCAGGGATGGGGACACGGGGCAGGTCACCCCTACCTGAGCTGGTCGTAGCCGGGGACCCCACGCAGCTCCTTGCCCGGCTCCCAGCTGTGCCGACGGAAGGGATCCCGGGAGCGGATGGAGGTCCGGAGGGCACAGGCTCGCCGTAATGGCACCCCCCGAAAGCGGTCTTCATCCTCATCTTCCTCCTCCCAGCCGGCCTCGGCGCTGGGGCTGGGTGCGGTGACGGGCTCCAGGGCCGACATGCAGCGACGTTTCTGACCGGGGACCCCGCAGAGGGCACCTTCGCAGGGACCCAGGAAGATGTCGGGACCCTCCATGCTGCGCTCAGGGCTGGACACTGCCGGAGGGAAGAGCGGAGGCGTCGGGGGTGGCCGGCCCAGCCTTGGCGTGGGGCATGAAACGAGTTGTGGGGGGTCTCAGCGGACCTCTGCAGACACCCCCCCCCTCCCCAGCTCCCCCAGATCGTTTTTACGGCCGCTTTTAGAACTTTAAACAGCCGGTAAAGCTTATGACGGCCATAAAGAGGAGCTGCTCTTCCCAGCCGTGTCCCCCCGCCGGTGCTGACCTTGCCAGGGCCCCCCGACTCTGCGGTGCCGGCGCCGGGATGGAGAGGGTTCCCGGCCCCCCTGGCCCCCAGCCCTGCACAAACACGGCCGGGGGGCCGCGGCTGGCAGGAACACACAGAAACACCCGCTGGAGGCCGAGCAGGGCCCCGCACCTCGCTGCCGGTTACTCATTAAGCGCCCAGGAATTTGGCTGGGATGAGAGCGGCTCCTCGCCGGTTCGGGGCAGGGTGGGGGGGCGCTGAGCGGTGAAGGGGTCCCATCTCCCCCAGCTGCCGCCCCAGGGTGACCCCCCCCACAAGGATGCAGTCCATCCGCCTGCACACCAAATCTCCAAATTTCTACCTCCCCAGGGTGGTACATCCACCCCCCCGCAGCAGCCGACCCTCGGGAAAGGATGCTCAGGTTGCTTTGCAGTCGCTTGGGGACCTGGATTTAGTCTGGTGGCATCTGGCCCCTGCATGGGCTGGGCAGGATGGGACCTGGGGAGGTTTTAGCCTGGCCATGCCCCCCGCTCCGGGAAAGGCCACACCAGGCTGGGGAAGCTCCCGAGCATCCCGACACCCCCCCAGCATCCCGACACCCACCCAGCATCCCGACACTCCGAGACACGTGGGCTGCCGGCACCAAGTGACCACAAAAACCCTTACAGAAAGGCGACTGCGGGGTGCAGCTTTTAGCCCCCCCAAACCTGGCTCGCCATCGTGCCCAGTCCCTCCATCTCCCAGCAGCATCAGCGCAGCGTCGCTGGCCCCGTCTGGACCACGTTACCCCCCGCCCCCGTTAAGCACAAAAACCCCTTTTCCTGCTGCCGTTAGCGGGACGGAGCCAGGGCTGCAAAACCCAGCTGAGCACCCCGATCCCGGCGATCCAGCCCATCGCTCTGGTCCACGCTGCCCATAATCCCAAAATCCCGGCACCAACAGCCATGCCAGTGCCCGAGGCGTCCCCTGGGGCTGGCACATCCTCCCCTGGCACTGCCCGGTCCCGACTCACCCCGCTGCGCCCGAGCCCCGTGGGCAGCTCTCCCCTCTCCCCCCCAGCCAGCCCCACTGGGGACAGGGAGGGAAATGGGATGAGCTCAGCCGCTTTCCTGTTTTTACGTTCCCAGCCCAGTCAGCTGATAAAAAAAACACACTTTCCTCCACGTCTGCCCATCATCTGCCCAGGACCGGACCAGAACGAGCGAGTGGCTTTGCCATAAATACAGAAGAATAAATAAATAGCAAAGGTAGTGTCCATTGCTCGGTGGCACTTCCGCCACCGATGAGCACGGCTCTGCCCAAAGGCACGCAAGGCGACCTGGTGATTTTTGGGCTCCCAGACTTGTAGAGGTCTCAGTGCCCAGAAAAGCAACCTGGATGCCCAGGAGCCTCCCGGTTTAGTGCCAGAAAACCAGAATCTCAGGGTGCAAACCCAACCTGCTGAGCAGGGAGCTGGCAGGACAAGGGATGGGATCCTGGAGCCGCATCGTGGCTGAGGAGCATCCCCCAAAACAAATCCCGACCCTGCGGACAACCTTTCAGCCGCAGCAGCCCCTGCCATCCCTTGTCCCCCTCCAGTCCGCCCCAGTGCCCCAGGGTGCACCCCTCCACCCCAACAAGTCAAACCAACCCCTTTTACTGCCCGTCGTCACTGGGACACCAGCAGCAGCTTCCCACCGGCACGGCTCTCCCGGGCAGGGCACCGCGGCGTTACCTGCTCGGTGCCTGGATGTATCGGTGAGAGACGGGCTCCTCCGGCCAGGAGTCACCAGCTCCCCACCACGCTTAAAGCCGGGCACCGAGCTGGCCTCAAGGTCCATGTTTGTATTTCAACCCCCCTAAAATGTCGGTGAGCACCAGCTGGAGAGCAGCGAGGAGGTTGGGGATCGTGTTACCCGCGGGCTGTGCTCACCGATGGGCTTCCGGGGACGGTGGCACGACGGCTCAGCCCAGCCAAGGGACAGGGACCTGGGGGAGATGCTCCCACCCAGCTCCTCTGCTCCGTGCTGAGAACGGCCAACGCTCATCACTGGAGTGGACGGATAAGGGTCAGGACCGCGCTGGGCTCCTCCAGCCCCACCGCCCGCTCCAGGCCAGCGCTGGGTCCTGGGGACGTGTCCCTGGACACCCTGGGTGCCAGGCAGGCTGGAGGGCGATGGGTGCCGCAGCGCAGCCGGTCTGCGCTTCCAGGCAGCTCCTCCAGCACTGTGGACCCAGCCGGAGCAGCGAGTGCCGAGTCGGAGCGACGGCTCCCAGGGGAAGAAACAAGAAGCAACGCCTTCATCCTACAAGCCACTCCGACCTGATGCCACGGCAGGGTCCATCCTCTGCCGATGACCCAGAGGAGCAGGCGGAGGGTGAACCCGTCCCTGCACCGGGCAGGACACGGGTGTCAGCACGTTGTCCCCAGTTTCCCTCCGAGCAGAGCCGCATTCTCCAGCACCAGCGAGGATTAACCGCCGGCCACCGGATTTCTAGGCGGCTGGAGGATGCTCGTGCCGGCCACCACTGTTAGATGGGGAAACTGAGGACCAGAGGGATGAGTGACCGGCTGGAGGGTCACGACACTGACCTTTAGGTCAAACCCCGTCAGCACCAGGGAAGGGGACCCGGGTGTCCTGTCCCCGTGGTCCCATGGGTACAGCCATGGCACAGGGTAAAGGTGCCGGCGAGCAGCTCGATGGGACAAAGCGGTGGCACTGGGCGAAGATGGGTGCTGTAGCACCCATGAGCAGGGCCGGAGGCTCCTGGATGGCTCAGGTCATCCCCCAGGTCACCCCCGGGCTGACAGGGACGTACCTGCCGGGGATGCGGGACCCCGGTCCTGGCAGCGATGCCCGGTGGGTACCAGCCCTATGCCCAGGTCCCCGGCTCTCCTCCTCCCCTCCCTCCCTGCCCCTCTCACACAGGGAATAAACCAGGAACCACCCGGCAAATCAGACCCTTCTCCCTGTTAACCCTTTGTCCTGCACCCCTGCGCATCCTCCAACCCTCACCCCTACGGACACGTACCCCCGTGGGGCACCCCAAATTCAGCCTGGCTCCCCTCATTTCTCCCCTCCCGCTGGGCTGCGGGTGCCCTTGCACAGAGCAGCCCTCCGCTTTCCCAATCCGTCAGTTTTTAGGGTCCAAGAACAGCCTTGGGGTACCCCCCGGGGTCTGAACTGCGCCTTCCCGGCTCCTGAGAGTCCCTCCCCTGGGAGTTAGGGATAATCCATCACAGGCTGTAGCACCAGGCAGGAGCTGGGCGAGCCCAAAGCACCCTAGGGCAAGGAGCATTATTCCGTGCCTCAGTTTCCCCATCTCCCAGAGATGGGGATTTCCTTCCCGGTAGCTTTGGCACGGCGCAGGGGCGGTTTTCCAGCCCCGTGGAGCTTTAAGCAGCCGGTGCAGGCGCAGAGAGCTGGTCAGGGTGCGGAGCGGGGCACCCACAGCCTGCGATAAGGGCAGGGCAAGCGGAGGTGACTCAGGCTCCCAGCGGCGTCACGCTGCCCACGCAGCACCGTCTGCCATGGGGCTGAGCCCCCTCTGCTCCCCGCTGCCCTGGGGCCGAGCCCCGTCCACACCAGCGCCAGCATTAACCCGTGGCACAGGACCCCGGGTGCAGCGTGCCGCAAGGATTACGCACCTTGGACAAACCCAGCACGTCCGGATCCCGGAGGGATTTTGTTTCCTGGGAAAAGCCACCATGAACCGAAGCAGGCGCAGACGGAGCGAACCGTTCCCGCGCCAGAGGCACCTGCGAGCGACCAAGACCCCGGCGCCTTTCACCCCCATCTGCCGGAACTGGCCTGCAGGTTTTGAGAAGTTCCCACAGCCTTTGGTCGAGGTGTCCCGGCCCCGCCGTCACACGAAGAGCCCGTTCAGCAGAAAATAAAGGAAAATAAATAAACACCCTTTCTCCGCACGCGGGCCGGGGCTGTGTCGCCCCAGGAACATCCCCCGGCCCCCCACTCCGGAGGCGGCTTGCCCCTTGGCACCGTCTCGGTGCTCGATATTCCGCAAGGCTAAAGATTCAGCCGGCGAGGAAGGTGTTTGTTTTAAATAAACGGGTGGCACCGGGGACCTTTGCACAGCTTTTGGGAGAGCGGTGCCAGGAGGTGACGCCTACCTGGAACACCCGGCTCCGGAGCTGGCACAGCTCGGTTGTGCCCTGCCCCGCGGGGAGAGAAACTGCAGCGGTCGGGCTGCGGAACAACCACCAAGGGTTTTTTTTTTTCCTGAAATCGTCAGGATTTTAGTTGAACTGGTATCCCGGGACTGGGGAACAAGCCTTTCCCCAGCTCACGTGCTGGTTTTGGGCTGCACAGGAGCTCAGCGGCCGTTTCGGCTCCTGGTTTTCAAGCCCCGGAGGCTCTGCAGGCAAGAAGGACCCGGGATACCAAAATTCAGAATACTATGAATATTTCCAAGGGTTTTCTTGGCGCCTCCTCACCAGGGTGCCGGGGTGCAGCGGGACCCGGCACGGATGCCCTGGTAAATGCCACGGGGCTACTTCACAGCTCTACCATTAACGCACCAACATCACATCCGTCCGTGACCAGTATCTCCAGCGCCAGCACAACTCGAGGCTCAAAGAAGAGCACGACTGTTAAGAGACCCCGCACAGCCAACTCCTCTTTACATCAGTCTCCCACCAACACCTCCCCAGCCCACCCTCAACAGCCCAAACCCGAGCGCTGCCGGGAACCTGGTAAGGGCGGTCACGGCACGCGTTACCTTCACCCTTCTCCGCCTGCGGATCCTGAGGGTGCAGCCGGGACGGCGGACGGAACAGGCAGGGAACGTTCTGGAGCGGGAGCAGCCCTTACCTCTCAGCCTGGAGAGAAAATCCCCGCTGCCGGGCACATCCCAGTGGGCTCCACCAGTCAGACCTGTTAGCGCAGGGACCCTGCACCCTTCGGAAAGAGTTTCGTGAGCATCAAACGGCGACCGTCTCCCTAATCCTGCCGCTTGCGACACTCGCCAGGCCGAAACAAAGGGTGCACCCGGTGGCAGCGAAGGTTGGGGAGAGGGGGTGAGGAATCCTGGCTTGGAAACATTGTTCTGGTAACAAAGGCACAGTGTTCGCGCCGGCAGGGCTCGGGATTTCTATCCACCAACACGAAATTCTCGGCTGCCACCACCGTGCTGGCGAGTGGGGTCCAACACGCGGCCAGACGGGGCCCACGAGCCACCACGGAGCCCCTGGCCCGAATCTTGGGGCACAAACCAACCACCTCTCGTCACGTGCGGGTTCCCTGAGCCAAGTCATCGCCGTGCCGCTACCTCCACCAGAGAAAAAGCACAAATCCATGCCCGACACGCAGCCACGGCATGATTTATTTATGGCGGCGAAGAGAAACCTTATACCGGTGCTCGGGGCTGCCAGCAAAGCCGGTGCGAGGTACCAGCCCGCAGAGAACAGAGGAATGAACCCAGTAAAGCGATTTCTGCTCCGCACATGTTCCCTCTGCTCTCGCTCTTCCATTTATTTTACTGACGGAGTAACGTACTGATTTATTTCCCTGACTGTATGCCCTGTAGCCGCTTCTGGAAGCGGCTAGGTGCCTCCAGGACCCCCTGGTAAAAGAAAAACAGGCTTCTTTCACGGTGTTTGTTTTATTACAGTTCTTCAACACACCTCAATAGAGCGACCAGGAAAAGAAAAAAAAAAAAAAAACCACAAAAAAACCCCAACCCCAAACAAAAGACAGAGGGCAATTAACTGCTCACTGGAATACGACGGGGCTTCCCGTGTCCCACCGAGAAGGAGGGAGCTCCACCAAGCCCCCGTGGAGAGGAGGGCTGCCATCAGCAGGAGCCAGCGGTGTCTGGGCCAGGGGGGCAGCACCGGGAGGAAGGAGCACCCCCATAAGATTTACAGGGTTCCAGCGGACGGCCGCGGGCAGCGGTCCACCCGGCCGCAGGGAGCCTGCGAGGCAGCGCAGAGGCCAGAAGCGCTGCAGGGCTGCACCCCCACAAATAAGCTCGGCTGGGCATTAACACGTTCGTGTCGCAGCTCCAGCGGCGCTTTGTCCGAGGGGACGCTGCTCTGAATGTGCAGACAAGGCGGGGGGGTCGGTTGGGGGCTTTTCGGTGCTTTTTCTTCCCTTTTTTTTTTTTAAGGGAGAAGGCAGCACAGCGCTGCCACCGAGGTGAGAGGGCTGAAGGGGAGCCCCGGCAGCGCTCTCGCAGACCGTTGCTGATCCCAACACACCTGCAGTCCGGGGTGGGTAAATGTTTGCTCTCTCCTGAGTGCTGGGGTGCTGGTGGCATTTGGCTTTGCTCATTTCTTTTTGGTCTCGAGGGTGTCGTGCTTTCTCTTGCTCAAGTATCGCAGCAGCAGCATCCCGATGGGAGGGCAGGGTCATCGCGCTGAAAAGCTGCCCAGTCCAGCTGGAAGGAGAAATTATTAGAAAGAATTCAGAATAAATCACACCCAGCTGAGTTATAACCATCATCTTCCACCTGCAAAGCTTCTGGCCCAAATCCGACAGTGCCAGCTCCTTCACAGTGGTAGCTGGGGTGGAAACTGCGATCTCTGTGATATTTTCTTTTGGACGACGGACACAAATTAACTAGAATCCATGTCAGAGCTTTTCAGGTGACCCACCACAAACGGGTGCTGCACTGGGTTGCGTTATTGTTGCAGCATAATTTCAATTATTAATTGAAAGATACTTACAAAGTGAGGCGAGAGCCTCCTGTCAAACTCACCCTGAGCCAGGATTCCTCCCTGCCCAACAGCACTCACGAAACCAACCTAAAAAAGGAGAGGAGGAGGAGGAGGAGAAGGAGGAGGAGGAGAGTATTTGCCACCTTTTCTTCTTGCAGCAGAGCACGTGCAGTATAAGACCGCAGGGACGTGCATCGTCCCCTAACAAGCTCAAGGAGCACAGTCAGGCCTCTCTGATGTACCACATGGGCTAAAATCGCATAAAAGCTCAAATCAAATCACTCACCATCACCCGTCCGCCCTCCTGTGAGGGTAGCAGAGGTGAAGTTGAAGTAAGCAGCTTCGAGAGGTCACGGAACCGCAGCTGAGACGACTTAGAGCCATCACTGAGGTCACTCACTCCGAGATCTGAAACTTAAGGAAAACAGTTGCATTTCATCAAAGGAAGGAAAGTAAGGAGACGGGTAAAGAGGAGAACGGAACCAGGTGGCAAAGTCAGTCCTGCCCACAGATCCCAGCCCTCCAGGCCCATCCAAGGCGGTTCCAGCCGCTCCTCCTTCCCCGCAGCCCCCTGCCCAGGTGCTGGAATCCCAGCGACAAGGAACGAAGACAGCAGAGCTACAGGATGCCAAGGGGTAAGAACGAGCGTCAGGAGGGGAGAAATTTCAAAAACGTGAGAAGACACCGAGCGATCCGGAGCCACTTGACATTGAACATTCCAGAGACAATGCCAAAATACTCTGGGGGAAAAAGAATAATCTGAAAGCTCCGTATTTAAGGCAGCACTAAGTGCAACAAAGAAAGGGACAGGAGGAAAGTCTCAGGTTTGGTATTTACTCACTGGGGGACTGTGCCAGAGAGGGACGGCAGCTCCGTCGTGACAATTAACAGCTGGGAGAACTGGCTTTTGAGAACCGACTTTTGAAACGTGAAGAGGCACTGAGGTGGGGAGGAGGTTGCAGGAAGAGGAAGGCAAAGCTGACAGGAGCTGCAAAAGTCAGGAAACCGGCTCTCAGAAAAGCTCACAAAGCCAAGAAAGAGCGTCTGCGTGCACGGGGAGAACATCACAAGATGAAACACGAGTAACTGCGCCGTGCAGCTAGAGCAGCCACGAGGTGAAAGCGGGAAACAGGGAAAGCAGGGACAAAGGAACGGGAAGGAAAATCGCAGGGTCCGACCTTCCAGCACTGGTGATGAGCTCAGAGTTAGGGGGAGCAAAGGGAACAGCCCACCACGGAGCCTAGAAACAGCCTCAGACCCTGCACACACACACAGAGACGAAGATTTGCTCCTGGGGAGTATCCGCAGGCCAGGCGAGGCTTACCCGGAGCCAGCGGTGTTGATGTTGTACTGCGGAGTCAAGGTATCCACGGCAGACCTGTTCAACAGTGGAGGCCAGGAGCCTGGCCCCTTCCTCACCGCTGGCTACGCAGAACGGGGCAAACACGGCAAGAATTGGGAAGCCTCATCTGGAAGCAAAAAGAAAGTGGAGCATCATGGGCGATTTTATGGCAAAGAGAATGCGAATGGGACAACTAAATGAGACAATTCAGGGGTTCCTGTGCAGCAAGAGGCAAACAGCAACAGCGAGAAGGGATTACCACAGAGCAGGGAGGAACGGCCCTGGCACCACACAGGGCTGCAGCTGCCCCTCAGATACTTACGTTCCTGCCGGAAAGCGCAGAGGTAACGGCACAGCAACGGCTTCGGCTGGCAGGCACGGCAGAAGGCACGACGGCCGTCTCCCTTTTTCACAGCCTCAACAGGTATCCCTCCCATCA
This sequence comes from Burhinus bistriatus, assembly GCA_013397275.1. NCBI lineage: Eukaryota > Metazoa > Chordata > Aves > Charadriiformes > Burhinidae > Burhinus > Burhinus bistriatus. The sequence goes on along the minus strand of VYXH01010668.1, from coordinate 49,776 downwards.
CGAAGCGGCACGGTGAAGGACGGCGGCTTTCCCCGCCTGCGCCACCGCTGACAAAAGGGAGCTGGTTCTTCTCCCCACCAAATTCCCTGCTCTTCTCAGAAAGCCCCAGCTCTCACTCCCAGCCACCGAGGTACCACCAGCTCCCACTGGTGGCCTTTCTCACCCCAAAACTCCCTGCTTTGGGCCACGCGTCCCCGTTTCCCTGAGGCCAGCGCCTCTGGAGCTGCCTCCCAGAGAGGACGAGGAGGCCCCGCTGTCCTCGTGTACGCTACCTAGACACACCGAGGCGTCAGGGACGCTCTCTATGCCAGGGGACCCTTCCTTCCCCTCGATATTCCCTTGGCACAGGCGTCACACCGGCACATCCACCCCAGGCAGCTCCTACACACCCACCCAAGTCCGGGGGGCTCCCTGCAAACCAAAGAACCCCCCGACTTCACGCGCTGCTGCCTGCAGGAGACCCAGGGCCCTGACACCAGCGCTGCCCCCCAGCTCAGTGACACCCCCCGCCCCCCCAGCTACAGCAGCAGACCCTCCCTGGTCCCCCACATCCCCACAAAGCCGCTCCCAAGACCCCCCACCCCAGGGACCTCTCCGGCCCCCCACAGACCCCTCCCAGGGAGCCCCCTCCCTACCCCCCAAAACCTCCTCTCCTCCAGACCCACCCCCTGGCATCAGA
>VYXH01010668.1:4718-47906 GCA_013397275.1 Burhinus bistriatus | reverse complement strand
CCCCCAACACCCCCCCCCCCCCCCCCCCCCCAGGATCCTCCAAAGCCCACCAGGACCCTCCGAGTGTCCCCAGTATGCTGTCAGAGCACCCCCAAGCCCCCAGAACACCCCAGAGCTCCCAAGGCCATCCCAGAACCTCCCAGTAACCCTGCTGAGCACCCAAGTACAGCCTAAAGCTCTTCAGGACCCCCGAGAGCCACGCAAGACCCTCCCAGTGCCACCTATACCCACCCAGGACCTGCGAGAGCCCTCCCCGTGCCCCCAGTACCCTCCCAGAGCCCCCCAGTTTGCACGTTTGTGTTAAGTCAAAGCATTTTTTTCCCTTCATTGCGGGAGGGTCTTGGCCCACCAGCTCTTCGCTGGTTGATGTTTTTGCTGAAGATACGATGGTTTTTGATCCCCTTGCAAGGACGGAGCTGGAGCCGTCAGCGGTCTACAGAGATCTCCACGCTTGGAAAGGAGATGTCTTCGGTCGATAAGGTTTTAAGAGTGAGCAAGGCTTTGGCAAAAGGGTTAAAAAAACCCAACAATAACCTATCTGGTTAGCTTCAAAGGCCAAAAATAGGTGATAATTTTCATGGGTGATCGGTGTTTTCTCAGACGTCCCCTTGCAGATGGAGACTTGTTCAGTTCCCCCACCTCCCCCAAGGTGGCAGTGGCACCTCGGGCCAGCACAGTGCCCAGCTGAACATAAAAGTGATTCTCCAAGTTTTTCTACTGAAACAAACGATAAGATGTTCTTAAAGCCTATAGTAAATACATAAACGTAAAGAAAAAGGGTTGGTGAATTTGCGTTGCCAGCCAAAGGTTTTAACATGAAAACCTTCTTCCTTTGGAATCGGTTTTACCATCCCTGTCGGAAACAAGCGCCGTGTCCAGTGATGGGTTGTGTTGTGTGGGTGGGATGGAGCTGAAGTGGCAGCAGTTATATTTCAGTGTCATCACCATGAGAACTTACATCGACGTGAAATCACCCAGAGCGGCTACTTTCTCTCCCCAGAATTTTGGCAGCAGTGCAGTGGTCTGTATCCTCAATTCCCAAATCATAGGCATCGTTTGGAGAGAAACAGCATTTGTGGAGAGGTTTTGTGAGAGGTCCTTACATGGGGCAGCACTGCTAGATGTGAAAGTACCAGCTGGAATTCCCTCTGCCGCCCATTCCTGCCTCCAGAGACCAAATACTGGATTTTTGGACAGTGAAACTGATCTTTTATTTTTCAAAGAAATCCTGCAATTTCATCAACGTCACACAGCAATAACATGAGATCCATATCATCGTAGCAGTACTCAATGCTAAACTGGAGAGAGGAAAGCATGATCTCCATTACAACTGTAGGTATCATGATTTTACTCTGGAAAAAACCCTTTTTTTCCCCCCAAAAAGAGGTCACTAGGTACCTGTAAATCACATTCCAAAATCCTCCCATGCAAAGGACTCCCTCCCAGCCCGTAAGACAGGCTCTTCTAACAGAAGGACGTTGCCCACAGAGCCAGAAAATGATTCTTGAAGTCAGTAGATCCATGCAAGCATCGCATCAGTGGTTTAACTGAAGCCTCAGGAGTCCTCTCGGAAGCACGGGCTCCGTCTATATCAGCGGGTAAGAGGCATAACTGGCGATCCCGCAATGGTTCGCATGGTTTCTTGACATGCGGATGTAGCCCTCGTCACCAAAACGCACGCCCCAGCTTTGGGGACAGGAAACAAACAGACACACACAAGAAAAACTAAATTCCTGTTTCTGTAAGCGAAGCAGCAGCTTTATCAACATCACAGCATCGAAGCGTTTTCATTAACTGCTTCGTGGGATTTCGAATCCCGTATTACGGCAATGCTCATCAACATAAAGGGAACTTGAAGCGAACGTAAGTGTATTTTAAATGTGTTTAAAGTTCCTTCGCACTGCTAGCAAAGGTGCTTTGTCATGGCTAAGCACGCATCCCGAGATTTAAGGATCGATACCAACTTCCAACTCTATAACAACCCCCATTGCACAAGCACCCAACTCATCTCCCTCCCATCTGTATAAATATCGGTTGTTATAAAATTGTGAGGGTGTCAGGTGGAGCAGCGGGAGGTTCTCTAGGAGAAGCCTGTCCCTATAGGGAACAAGAGTTCAGTGATGTACAGTTGCGCCTTTACCTGTTTTTCACAAGCCAGTAATCCTTATCATTTAGAGTGCCGTAGCCGATCACGAGCACTCCGTGATTCACCTCCTGTGTGCACCGGGGGTCATCGTACACACCTGGGAGAAAAAGAGTTTGGAAGCATATCATCAGACCGCAAGACCTCATCTTCGAGGTGACATCAACCTTCAGCACAGTCACTAACGCTGCTATCTTAGGTTTTGTCATATTGATGCCTTCATCCAGGAATTAAGCCCCAACTTGCGAAATTCCACCAAATTTCATAAACTGTACATGCAGAAAGACACAGAAACTGCAAAGAAGATCTCCAGGTTAAAAGGACATACCTGACCTGTACAAGAAGAAGGTGGGCTGAGTGGCGTCAATGGCGACAGAGACTGGTCCAATGTTGGCTACAGCATCCTTCAGGGCTGCTTCATCGGCGTGTGGGAGCTCAACGTACTTAGAACAAGTGGCGGCTCGTGTGGAAGCATTGTATCGACATGTCCCGTTCTGGTAGGAACAAGGGGGAGTTGAGGAGCATGAAGAATCCACCAGGAACATCTCAAGACTTTAAGCTACAAGTTTTCTCTCAGCCCTCTTTTACCCTGTGCTACCCCATTCTTCACTTTTTTTTTGACCACCATTTTTCTATACACGGGATTACAGAAAAGATGGCTGGAAGGACCCGAAGAGACCATCCTGTCCATCTCACTTCCCCACACCAAGAGCAGCCAAAGCATTTCAATAGAATTCTCGGCCCTTTTTTCTAGAAACCTGCAATGATACCACTTCCACCATGTCCCTAGAGAAGCTGTCCTAACTTCCTCAGCCTTCCCATCAGAAGGCTCCTCCTCATGTTTAACCTAGATTTCTTCTATCGTAAATTAAGCCCATGGCTTCTCGTTCTTGCTCTGGACACAGAGAACAGCGTCTTTTGTCTCTGTAGGTGCCCTGTGCATGTTTGGAGACTTGTATTCCACTTTTCTTTCTTGGACTGAGCTGCTGTTGCTTTGACCTGTTCCCATAGACTATATTTTCAAGACACCAGGTCATTTCAGGCCATCTCTTGTCTCTGGCCATCAAGACTCTTGGCATTAGGATCTTTATTTTCTTATGGCTTTTTCCTTATGACCTTGCAGCAGTCATACAGGGTCTGTTACAGGCAACTTTCAAAAAACCAGTTGTATGAACATCGTTCACTGGAAACCTCTGCCCGCTGAAATGGCGGAAATATCAATATCTCATTTTTCAACTACAGAAGATGGAATAATACAGAGAGCTGAGAACAGGACCCAGGACTCCTGTCCTATTTTTCTCTTCCGTGTAGTATGTTGCCTAATAATTTATGTAGGACAGAAATAACCACGTAGAAATTCTGGCTCACAGTCCAGTCATTCACCTATGAGAAAAAAAATAATTCTAAAGGTCCCTTCCTTGGGTCTGAAAGAATCAGCTGCAAAGACTGAGATGACGACACGAGACCGGTAGAAACCAAGACAGAGAGAAATCAGTGGGAGAGGAGGAGAAGGGTTTCTACAGAGGAGAGCAGAGCAAACGGCCTTGTTGCTTCCATGCTCACGTGTTTCTCTGCAGACTTGAGGTGTAGTCCAGGTCTGATGCCTACCTGAGCTGTGTAGGGGTAGGAATCATCCGAGTCAATCCCTTGGTTGTCGATGATGTACTGGAAAGCACTGGTCATGAAACCTCCACTGCAGCCTTTGTTCCCGTACATCATGGAGCAGTCAACGAGGTTCTGGGTGCTCAGGGACACCAGCTTCCCTGTCTTCAGCTTCACCTGGGCTTCGAGGGCTCCCACGGCGCTGAACGCCCAGCACGACCCACAGGCACCCTGCAAAAGCCCCAGAGATGCTCAGACCAAGCACGGGACCAAGACCCGGAGAGGCACAAAGAGAGCTTCACACCTGGTTCTTCACATCCGTCACGCATCCCTTCTCCCTCCAGTCCACCGTGTCCGGGACTTTGCTGCCAGGCTGTGGTTGGTACGTGGAGGTCCGGTTTGGCCGAGGAGCAACGTGCAGTCCAGTTAACAAAGCTGCCACTTCCTCGCTGCTCTGGTGGGAAAAGAAGACACCAGCTCATGATCTCCTTGTCTCTCGAAAGTCCTGTAGGTGTGTTGGAGGTGGAGGGGGATTTCCCTTGAACAGGCTGAGCTGCAGGAGTTGGCAGGTTTGGGGAGTCCTTGGCTTTCTATTTTTTACATTTAATTTCTAGCTATTCATTGGAAAGGGCAAGAAAAAGGAAATAAAAAGCTTAACTCCAGCACCAAAACTCCCTAGAAGCTGCTGTGTTTCATTAAGCAACACTACAACCTCGGGACATTAAAGAGTGATGATTTGCAAATACGTATAATGACCAGGACTAGGACTGCGCACCCGAAATGCTGCATTAAGGAGTTATTTCCTCACGCCAGATTGCCTCATGCTGGTAGGTTGAGCACAGAAACGTCTGAGCAGTTTGTCCACGGCTGCTGGAGTCCATGAGAAGAGGATGGGCTGAGAAGGATCGTTTGGAGATTTTCCACTCCTGACCAACTCATATTCTTTATTAAATCAACCTCGTGGGTAATTAGCGACAAAGACAACCCCCTTCTCAGCAGCACGGCCAGCACCTACCATGTCTGCCAGGTGGTTCATGCCCAGCTCGTAGGAGTGCAGCCCCAGGGAGTGCTCCAGATTATGCAGCGTCACCAGTTGCAGGTTCCTCTCCCATGTCACACGCCGGTCCCCTTCCTCTTTCTGAAATGAGGCGCAGCCCCATGATGTGCGGCAACGGCCTCCGCAGCAAAGCGCTGTCGGCTCTTCTCCCCGCCACGCGATGCAGCGGATGGTGATGCCGGAGCAGCACCCACCACATCAGCACCCCAACATTCCTCCACACCCCCCCAGATGCCCGTACCTCGTGGCGGTACTCCTTGCCGTAGGTTTTCTTCCAGAGCTGCCAGTGCCAGTCCAGCATGGGGTCGGGGTGTCCCAGTGCCACCGCAAGCGCGGCCAGGAAGGCGATGGATGCCGGCAGCTTCATCCCGCTCAGCTGGGACCGGGGAGTCGGAGCGACAGGGCACACGCGCTGGGAGCCGAGGGCTCAGAGCCGGAGCCGTGCTTGACCCCTTAGTGACAAATCTGGTTTGGTGAGGGAGGCAGAACGGTGATGACATCCCTGACCTGGACTCCCTGGCATGCCCTTCACGGGGTTTCTACACCAGATGATGCCACCAGCTCCTGTCCTGCCTGCCCAGACAAGCACCTCGCCGTGGCACTGTGTGCCCCGCTCACCTGATGTGTACCCCCAGCCCCTGCCAGATGGGGAGAGAAATCCCATCCAGGACTCAAAAACTTCCCTCGGGGGGGGAAAAGTCTGCTGGCCCCAAGCCCTGCCAGTGCGGACACCGACACGCAGGGACACATCCAGACACACTCCTCGTCTCCCGGTTCCACCCTGCCCGAGAAACCCTGCCTGAAGGAGGCTTACACATCGCCTGGTCAAGTGGCTGTTTTGACAAACCTGTGTTTTCCAGCACCTTAAAAAGCAAAAAAAAAAAACCAACCCTGTTTTCATCCAGCTACTGTCCACCAGCTCCTGAGGGTGGGCTACTACCAACGATTCAACTACCCGGAGAGGGCTCAGAGGGAATTAGAGATAAGATGGAGTCGGAATCAACATAAAAATATTGTTCCTTCAGTTTTACTTCCTCAAAACTCAGTCCTCCCGGAGGGGTGTTAAAATACAAAAGCACCCAACGTACCTGAAAAGGTGTCTTCTGGTGGTGGGTACTGCTCCTCAGCTCCCCGGCAGCGCGTATATGGGGCAGGGGGGATGCTGGGGACAAATCCAACGTGTTTCCCACTGCCAGGACGGCCGGGACCTTCAGCACACAGCAGCTGCAACTCGTCGGACAAATCACGAGTCAGGAAATGAGGAAATGCTCTGATTTCATTTTCACTTAGCCGGGAACTGGGGTTACCTTGCCAGTCTCAGGGTTATTTGAAGCAGGACCCTCAATACCATCAGAAAATGATTGCAGCTGGGAAAGTTTCCTTTTTCCAGCCCCCTCAAAATTAATGGCCAGGCTCTCACGGTGGTTTGTGTGGCTTATAGGGCCAGTGGGCAGGAGCAGGGGTCACACTCCTCTGGTAGGATTTGTACATTTTTGTGCCTTGGTGCTGAGCTAAGAGACAGGATGAGGTCAAGCACAGAGCCTTGCTACTGGTTTGAACTGGGTAGACCTGAGCTCCCATCTCACCTCAGCAGTGTACCAATCAGACCAAAGCCAGCTGTTAGGGGAAAAAAATTAATCACGTTTATTCACTTTTCCATGGGGTAGCACAGAGGGGAAGACGTGGTTTAAACACAGTCACGGGCTGGAGCTGACCTGGCCAGCCTCAGCGCTGCATGGACGGCAGGAGACACATTTCATGTGCATTACATTGCAGCCAGGCTGAAAATGCCGTCAGCAAAGTCTCCGGCTGCCTAGAAATCACGCTCCAGCCTCTTCTCAGGGCATCCTCCGGGTTTCCACGAAGGACAGGCAGGCAGGAGGGTGCATTTCTCACCACTACGAAGCATCACGGGACATAAAATGGCTGCAAGAAACCATCTGCTAAGAGAGAAGGAGGAAGCAAAACAATGTCTCAAGAGCTCTGAAGATGCAGCTGAGTCATTTTCTAAAAAGCTGCTGGAGATTGCAAGAGTTAGCAATGACAACAGAGAGCCCTCCACCTAAATAGTCGAAATAACTCCCAGCAGATTATCTCCTATTAGCGGATAAGTTCCTGTGGAGGATGAACGAGATGGTCGTACTCGATGAGACACTTGAACAAGCCAACCGCGATCGCTCCCAATTTCTGCTGCATATCTGCCGAAATGCAACGGGATTCCTGGGGGAGGGCAGGCTGGAGCAGAGCCAGGCAGGCTCCAGAGCAGTGGGGTGAGCGGTGGCGTCTCGAGAGCTCGTCCTGAAGCAGGGAACCCCTCTAGATGTGGGGGTAAGCACCGTAGTTGGCAATGCCGCAGTGATTCCCACGGTTCCTCGCCATCCGGATGTAGCCCTGGTCACCAAAATGCGCACCCCAACTTTTGGAAGAAGAAAGAAGCAAAAATTAGACAACCGGGGGTAATCGCCTCCTTCCATATCACTCTTCACCCTCACTTTTTTCTCTCCTCATTCCTTATGTTTTTTTCAACTCATGTTTCCTCCCCAGCAGCCCCAGGAACAGCCAAATCCACATCTTTTGGCCAAAAAGACTGAACCTCCTGACTGCTCCCCTGCCAGATTTTGCTGCCATTAACCCTTCTAAGGGGGAGGCAAAGGAAAATCGCTTATTTTCTATGTGCTGGAGTGAGTCAAAACCACCAGGGAAATATCAGATAAAGGTGAATGAATTAGTTTTGTATATTAAAAATATATTTTTTATTATTTTTTTTTTAAATACTACCAAGGCCAGAGATGAGAGACAGAGGGAGAAACTGGTGGGTTTTAGCCCAGCCCTGACATGAGGATAAAGGAGCTTTGTTGACAGAACTGCCCACAGTTGGGGGTTTTTTTGTTGTTTTTTAAAAAGATAATGGTTTCAGTGACTGAATGTAGCTTTGCTGACATGGCAGGTTTGGTTTTGTTTTCCAGAGATGCGGTTGTCCGAGCAGGAATCTCATTTCAACAGTTTGTTTCTTCTTGTTCTGCATTTTGAACAGTGAAAAACATGTTCACAAACACATTTTAACGCAAGGGACAGCCTTGCGTTGACCCTTGAGGCTGCGCCTCCGAATTGGCCAAAGGAGGGGGTTCACCAGCACGTCCCCAGACCAAACCAGCTCGGTTTCTCAGCGAAGAAGCACCAGCCCTTTGTGCTGACGCAGCATCCAGGAATGTTGGAAACCCTGAAATTTCCCCACCGAGCAGAAATCCCATTTTTGGAGCCAGCACTGAGGAGTCAGGCAGGAGCACTTTGGGTGATGTACGTCCATTTGGGGTTGTAGGGCTTCGTCAAGGGCCCTTTACACCAGGGTTGTGATGGAGCTGAGCCCTATATGTACCCAAAGAAAGCTGATGGGCACTGAAAACGCTTCGCTGGCACGTCTCTGAAACCTTCGGGGTGCCCCTCGGGGCAGAGGCTGAAAGGAAAAGCTGCTCAGCGACTGGGTTTGCTGTACCTGTTTTTCACGAGCCAGTAGTCCGCCCCATCTGACGAGCCATAGCCGACGACCAGCACGGCGTGATTCACCACCTGAGAGCAGCTCGGGTCATAGTAGATACCTAGAAGGCATTTGGAAACAGCCTTTGGACAACTGGCCCTAAGTCACTGCCCAAATGGGAATTAAATTCACTCTTTGGGAGGTGTCACCGATGCCTGTTGCCAAGAACGAGGGCAACACAAGCTAAATCTGAGTCAAAGCTGAAATAATTTATATTTCAGGAAGTTAGGTCACGGGAAGGAAAGCGCAGCCCTTTCTCATGATCCCCTGGAAGACCCACCGGTTTTGTACAAGAAGAAGGTGGGCTGACTGGCATCGATGCTGACAGAGATGGGCCCCACGCTGGCAACAGCATCCTTCAGCGTGGCTTCGTCACCATGTGGCAGCTCAACGTACCGGGAACACGTGGCTGCCCGTGCTGCCGGGTTGTATCGGCATGTGCCATCCTGGCAAACAAAGGTAAGGAGGAAAACGCATCAGATCTTGCGGAGAGTCCTGCTCTGTGTTATATGACTCGGAGCCGATGCTCATGGCATTAAATACAGACAAGTCCATGGTTTTCCAAGGTGGATTTCCTCTGCAAGCAACAAGACTTGATTTCCTCCATTTTAAGCTGAGCCACCCTGAGCGTTGCCCAGGTCTGATGCCCACCTGAGCTGTGTAGGGGTAGGAATCATCCGAGTCAATCCCTTGGTTGTCGATGATGTACTGGAAAGCTTTGGTTTTCCATCCTCCACCGCAGCCTTTGTTCCCATAGCCCCTGGTGCAGTCGACGAGATTCTGGGCGCTCAGGGACACCAGCTTCCCCGTCTTCAGCTTCACCTGGGCTTCGAGGGCTCCCACGGCGCTGAACGCCCAGCACGACCCACAGGCACCCTGCAAAAGCCCCAGAGATGCTCAGACCAAGCACGGGACCAAGACCCGGAGAGGCACAAAGAGAGCTTCACACCTGGTTCTTCACATCCGTCACGCATCCCTTCTCCCTCCAGTCCACCGTGTCCGGGACTTTGCTGCCAGGCTGTGGTTGGTACGTGGAGGTCCGGTTTGGCCGAGGAGCAACGTGCAGCCCAGTTAACAAAGCCGCCACTTCCTCGCTGGTCTGGTGGGAAGGAGCACAGAGGCATTCGCGATGTGCTGAGGTTTACTTTGCACGACAGGAGAACAGATCCTTCCATGCATCCCACCCCACTGAAAGGACCAAGTTTGTCCTTGCAGCCTCCGGGGACTGATGCATGCAGTTGTGGCATCACCAACATGGCGCGTTTCATCCCCCTCGACCAAACGCATGACTCCAGGCTTGAGCCTTGCGACGCAGCCGGCACCTACCATGTCTGCCAGGTGGTTCATGCCCAGCTCGTAGGAGTGCAGCCCCAGGGAGTGCTCCAGATTATGCAGCGTCACCAGTTGCAGGTTCCTCTCCCATGTCACACGCCGGTCCCCTTCCTCTTTCTGAAATGAGGCGCAGCCCCATGATGTGCGGCAACGGCCTCCGCAGCGAAGCGCTGTCGGCTCTTCTCCCCGCCGCACGATGCAGCGGATGGTGATGCCGGAGCAGCACCCACCACATCAGCACCCCAACATTCCTCCACACCCCCCCAGATGCCCGTACCTCGTGGCGGTACTCCTTGCCGTAGGTTTTCTTCCAGAGCTGCCAGTGCCAGTCCAGCGCGGGGTCGGGGTGTCCCAGTGCCACCGCAAGCACGGCCAGGAAGGCGATAGATGCCGGCAGCTTCATCCCGCTCAGTTGGGACTGGGGAAGCTGTACCAGAGCCCACCCTGGGGGTTTTGCTTCCCCACTGATTCCCAAAACCACCCCCATCCCCTTAGTGCCTTTTTCCTCGGCCAGGAGCGGTCTCCGCTCGCACAGCCATGCTCTGAGGCCCCAGTGCGACTATGACACAGGGCCAGACCCTTCCCACACACACACCTTGGTGCCAACTCCCAAGAAAGCCTGTTCTAAGGAAACTTTGCACATCCCCAAATATTTCCTCTGCCAACTTTCTGTCTCCATCGCTGCGGCAAGCTCTCAAGGAGCAGTCGAGGGGGACGCACAAGGAGGTAGGGACGAACTCTGTCCCCCAGGCGAGCGCCAAGGGACCATTTCTCTTAAGTTCTCCAGCCAAAAATCACCCTGGGGAGATGTCTCACCTGCCTGCCTGGCCACGGTGCAGCTTCCCACGGAGCCCGGCTGAGCCAGGGTGCGAGGAGGTCCCTCTGCTTGCTGCAGCCGGGAGCCGGTGAATGAGGAAATGCTCCGATTTCACTTTCTTTTCACAGCATTCTGGTTCTGAACAACCCTGATGGCGCATCCTGGCAGCCTCATCCTCTCCATCACCCGGCCAGGCCATTCGCCACCCAGGTCTTGGTGTGTGGGGGCGAGGGGGGAGAAAGAAACTTACAGGTGTGAGCAGAAAAAAAGAAACTTATTTTTAAGTGTCTAAACTTTTTTTTTTTTTCTTCCATGAATTTTTAAGGCAAGTATCACCTTCCCGTCCTGTTAGGGCTCGCCCTGAGCTTTGCTGCAGTCATTTCTCGATTTGGTGCATTAAAAGGAGCACTTGGATTTGGGTTTTTGGGGTGACACAGGATTTTGGCTGCAAAACACCACCCAGCCCTGGCACAAACCTTTGACCCGAAGCCACGGCGCTGCAGCTCACACCAGCTGTTTGTTTATTGCTTCACTTTCTTCCTCCTTCATCCCCCCATAGTTTGTCCACCTGTTTCAGGGGTCCTGCAAAACCAGCCGGGATATTGCAAAAAGACCCGGCCGCATCTTCTCTCCCTGCTTTGCCCCGGTGTCAGCCGTGTTTGCCGTCGGCTCCTGCCCCTTTGGGAAAGGGAAGGACTTTTCCACCACTGCAGCCCCTTCCCACCATGGGGCCGGCGCAGCACAGAGCAAACCAGCCCGAGCGTTTATTCCCAACAGTGTTTATTTTAAAAATAAAGTCGTTTCATTCCCTGCAGCCCCCACTGGGATCCACACTGGGGGGAGACAGATCCATGCTCTCCATGGGGGATATTCCACCTGTGGCGCTCCCCACACATTCCCAGAGGCAGAGGCCGGTGCGGGACCTGCTTGCACAAGCATCTCCGGATGGATCAGACTCTCCAGAGCCAGCCAAGCCCGGCACCAAGCGTCTGCGGCCACGGGAAGGCAGAACCTGGCACACACGGTGCCGGCACAGCAAAGGAGTCCCCGGGAAACAGAGTTGGGGGGAGCTCGTCGCACCGTTTGTCTGCAGCCGGGGGTCTCTCCCCTCTCCCACGGCAGATGTCTCATGGAGAGGCAGAGATTCCCCCCCGGAGCGAGGTCAGCTTCAGAGACTGGGAGCGAAAAGGCTGAGTTTGAACACAGGGAAGCAGGGAGGGCAGCTGGATGCGGCGCGGGAAGGGAGCGCGCCGGAAGCGCTCACATCTTGGGGAAGCTGGCGAGGTTGGCGATGCCGCAGGCGTTGTTCATGTTGCGCGCCAGGAGGACGTAGCCCTTGTTGCCCCACTCCTCGCCCCAGCTGTGGGGAGCAAAGGCAGAGCCTGAGCCACTGCAGAGCCGTCAGCAAACCCCAGCCCGGTGAAAAGCAGCCCCACCGTCCTGCCGTACCTGTTCTTGATGATCCAGTGCTTGGTGCCCTTCTGGGTGCCGTAGCCCACTGCCAGCATCGCGTGGTTGATGTTTTCAGCATTGCATCTCTCATCATAGTACACGCCTGGGGGACAGGACAGAGGGTTACGCTCACCCGGCCGTTCCTCAGTTTCCCCACGCTGCCCAGTGGGCACCAGAAGGGGTTCCCTCCCCCTCCCCCAGCTCCTCACCGCGGCTGTAGAACTGGAAGGAGGGCAGGCTGGCGTCAATACCCACGGAGACGGGTCCGATCCTGGCCACGGCCCTCTTTAAAGCCTTCTCGTTCCCTTTGGGGATTTCCCGGTAGCCGCGGCACTTGGCCGCCTTCCCGGTGGGGCTGTACATGCAGCTCTCATCCTGCATGGGACCAGCAAGGTCAAGGTGAGATGGGGATGGGAGGGCACAGATGGAGACCTTATCCCCCCTCCCAGCCCCAGACCTGGCCAACGTAGGGGTAGGCATCCTCCGAGTCGATGCCCTGGTTCTGCCGGACGTACTCGAAGGCATTGGTCATGTAGCCACCGCCGCAGCCGTCATTGTTGACCACGCAATCCACCAGGTTTTGGGGGCTGAGGGCGAGCAGCTTCCCCGTCTTCCGCTTCAGCTGCCCCTCCAGCGCGCCCACCGAGCTGAAAGCCCAGCACGAGCCACACTGGCCCTATGGGGACACGATGGGTGAGACACCGGAGTACCACCTGCTCTGGGCACCCCTGGGAGCACCCTGCTTACCTGGTTCTTGACGGGTGTCACGTAGCCTTTCTTCCTCCAGTCCACAGCAGCTGGGGCTCTCTCAGTCCAGTCGGGGACGTAGAGCGTCTTGTTGTGACGTGAGTGGCCACGGGGCACCTTCAATCCTGTCATCGCCCTCACCACCTCCTCGCTGGTCTGGGGAAGGAGCCCAGGGTGGATGGGTGCAGCCCTGGGGCTGCTGGGCAGAGCAGCACCCAAGGGTGCTCAGTCTCCTCTCTCCCATCACATTGCTGTCTGTGTCCCCCCCCGCCCCGGTGACGCTCACCATGTCACCCAGGTAGTTCATGGCCAGCTCGAAGGTGTGGATACCCAGTGAGTGCTCCAGGTTGTGGGTGTTGATGTACTTGAGGTTCTTCTCCCAGATCAGCCTCCGCGCCACCTCGTCCGCCTGCATCACGAGGTGAGACAGCGCTGGGCGGAGGGGTCCTGCCCATGGCCACCACCACCACGGGGACACCCCCAGGGACACCAGCCCCATAGGGACATCACCAGGGTGGTCCCCAGCTCCCCCCAGGGGCCGGTCCCCTCCCACGGTGCTCTGCCATACCTCACCGTTGTACTGCTTGCGGTAGGTTTTCTTCCATATGTCCCACTGGGCGTCCAACTCCTGCTCGGGGTGCAGCTGGGCCACCACCGCGGGGACCAGCAGGGCTAGCAGCGTGGGCCACCACATCCTGGGGAAGGGGGACAGAGACAGAGCCTGGGAGGGCTGGCCAGGGGACAGGATCCCGTGCCCACAACCAGGTCAGGCTATAGGGGACTGGGAGCCCGTGCCCACCGCAGTGCTGGGCTATAGGGGACAGGACCCGGCGTCCATCCCGTTTCCAGACCATGGGGGCCCCTGTGCACCCCAGCATTGAGCCATGAGGGACCGGGACCCCAGCCCCACCCTGTTCATGGGCTGGGGGAGACCAGAACCCCAGACCTAGCCCATTTCCAGGCCACAGGACCCAGCCCCCCCTGCCCACCCTGCTTAGGGGCTGGTGGGGGGGCCAGGACCCCCTGCCCTCCCTGTTTGGGGGCCGGGACCTCGCCACAGGCAGCGCTGGCCGGGCGCAGGCATCACATGAGCTGGGACAGCTGGTTCCCATCACCGCGCCGCTGGCACCGTTCCGGCAGCCCTGGGCCGTGGGGAAACCCGAGTTTTGGGGGCGCAGGGAGCAGGAAGCCAGGGGGGCACCCAGGCATCCTGCCCCCTCACGTGCTTTACCCACTCGCTCCCAGCATCCACTTTCTCACCAGACCCCCGGGGCAGAGCAGGGATGGGGACACCAGCCCCAGCCTGCAGCCTACAGCCCCGCTCGATGCTCCGTGCCTCAGTTTCCCCCTTCAGCCCTCAAGGGTCCCAGCGCTGCCATGCAGGACCCTATTCCCCGCCCCCAGCTCCCACTGCGGCCCAGTTCCCTGGGACAAAAGCCACCCAAGTGACCCAGCAAGGTCTCGTCAGGTTTCCCGGCTGCCCAGGGGACCCTCTCCCACCCCGCTTACCTCAGCATCGTGCTGTCGGTGGGAGAACGGCACGGTCAGGGACCAGGGGATGCGGGTGCCGCGTCCGCAGCTCTTTTATGCCGCTGGATTGAGGAAGTTAAGAGGCAGATGGAAAATTTTGGCAACCACCCAAGTCTGCACAGGGCTGGGGGGAAGGAGGAGACGGGGGACGCAGCAGCGGCTCCCTCCCGGCTTCACGTGATGCTGCGGGGCAGAGCTGACTCAGCCCCGGCTCCGCATCCCACCCTGGGGCCATCCTCCTTGTCCCACAGTCCTACCCCAGAGTCTCGATCCTGCCCCATGGTAGAGGGGCTACTTGTTCCCAGGAGACCCACGTTCCCCCCCAGCATCCCAGGGAAGGCTGAGCTTCGGCAGAGGCACTACATGGCAGGATCAGACCCTCCCCAGCAGCTCAGGGTCGTTGTGGGACATCTGGAGCAGAGGACAGGACTTCATCTCCATCCCTCATGTCCCCAACCCAGGACTGCCTCCCCTGCCACCTCCTGTCCGTGCAGGATTCGGTCACCCCGTGGGTAGTTCTGGGGTCACAGGTATGGCCCAGGCTCATCCCCAACCCCTGGCAGCAGCACCAGGGGAAGCGGGGCCAGACGGTGCTTTCTGCGGTGACTGGCACCACATCACGCGGCTCCTGCTGGGACAACTCAGAAAACCTTGTTCACTGCCTGGAAGGTCCCGATGGCATTAGTCCCCTGTCCCAGGCACGCCACACTGGGGACATCATCATCACCCAGCCGTGGGTACGAGGATGGACTGTCCCAGGGAGCAAGGGGCAGAGTTAAGGGGATGGGAGCAGCACCGAGGCAGGGGAAGTGCCTCCAAACGACACCCATGTCACCCCATCATGGCAGGGGTCCCCGGAGAGAGGGACCCACGTCCCACATGTGAACTTGCCCTCCCCGGCTGCTGAAGGGGGTAGCTGAGTCAGCCCGGGGCTCCGCCACGGACTCATCGCCCCGAGCACGGGGCCCTGACTGGGCCGCGCATGACCGAGGGGCGAGGCCACCGGAACGGGGACCACATCGCAGGGAGCTGAGTATTTTAGGGGACCAGAGATGGATCAGAGGCAGGGGGAGGCAAAGCTGAACTGGGGGCACTGGGCTGACTCCCTCTCTGGCTGCAGGGCTCGGGGAGAACATGACGATCCACAAACCAGGAGATCACAAGAGCCTGCTAACATGCTCCAGGCCACAACTGCAAGTAATTAAAAGGAGGAGGAAGGGAGGGGACAGGGATTTGTGACCATGGCCACAGTACGGTGGGAGGCAGAAATGAGACAGAGCTTTGAAAAAAGGGAAAATATCTTGTTGTAAAACCTCTGCTACATATAATCATCTGCAACTCCTGCCCTGGGCCCCAAACAAGCCCCCCCACCCCAAGGAGGAGGTTTGGCTCTTGCCCACCCCAAAGGACTGTACGATAAAACAAACCCCCCCTCACATCGAAAAATAACACAATTATCAAAATGGGATGTGACAGAAGGAGCCTCTTCCCCCCCCGGCTCTGTCCCATGTGCCCCATCACTCTGCCACGGCCCCCAGGATGGGCCGGGGACCCCTCAGTGGGGGGGGGGCAGATGCCAAGACCCCACCAGCCCCTCACCAGTCCTCAGCCCCTGCTGCTGCCAGCGTTTCCCAAGAGGTTGGGTATTTGCCGGCTGCTCCAGCCGGTTTCTCTTCCCCAGCAGCTTTAATCATCCACGGCAGGACCCAAACATGGGGGGGCTACAGCAGCGTCACCCACGACGGCTCAGGGAGAGACGGGCTCTGGCCTGGGGACACACAGACCTGAACTCGTTGCTTTACGTCCATGTGGCCCCCAGGTCCCGGTGTGCTGGGGGTGGGGGGCGTTTTGAAGCACCACAGGCAAGTCCAGCTCCCACTGCTGCCCCAGGACAGAGCTCAAGAGCTGAAGGACATCGCTCCAGAAAGCATCAGAGCCAGAGCTTCACAAAGGTCCAGTTCTCCAGGGCTCCATTTCTGTAGAAATGTGCATTTTCCTCCTCCTTTGGCAGTTGAGCGCTTGCTCCATCCTCGGTCCGGTGGGGTCGGCAGGGTTCCGAGGCTGGAGGACGGTGCAGCTCGGCACTGGTCCTTCATGCGTCCCCTTCATCCCACAAGCAGGCCTTGCGAGCCCCAGTTAACACCTTGCTACTTCACAAAAGAGATCTCTTCTGAGCCTGAGAGAACGCCACAGCCTGGCCACGGGGACGGCATGGGACGTGAGGGGCGGCTGCGGACGAAGAGGGGCCCATCCTGGTTATTGCTGGTAGCATTTTCCCTGGGTAGAAGGACAGGGGTGGATCACGGCACCTTTCCAAACTCCCTAATGGGAGATTCCCAGCTTTCCATAAGTAAATTTGGAAGTGGTGTTTGAAGTAAGAAAAAATTTCCAATCTTAGTTTTCCAACAAAAGCAGGAGAGAAAAAAAATAACAAAAGCTTTCTGCTCCACTACCAAGAGGAACCTCTCTGGGTCTCTGCAAGCACTGAAACTTGACAGTCAGCAACTCAAATGTTTCAAAGCCTTCCCCACATGGACGTCATCTGCTAGGTACATCTCCAAAATCTGCTCTTTGGAGCGTCTCCCCCACCGTCGCAGCACCACGTCCAACCACCACATCCCTTTCTTGCCCCGCGCCGGCAGAGAGGATGCTCATGGCCAGCCTGGGGGTCTCAGCGCAGGGAGGAGAGAAACGCCCGGATTTCATCCAAAACAAAACCAGGCTTCCAGGAAAGCTTCGTGTTCTTCCCCTGTTGCAGCTGTGCCAAGTTTCCTTCCAAGTCAAACTCTGCAATGAACAAATTTTCCTGTTGAAATTGAAGCAAGGCTCGCCATCACAGGGAGAATCAAACTGTTCTTCCAGCCCCTACAAACCCTGAGGAGAGCAAGAGTTGCCGCAAATTTTTTTTCCACTGAAGAAGCCAGAAGATTCAAAGTCAAGGTTTAAAATAAAAAAAAATTATATATATATAAAAAATAATTCTGTTCCCTATCTTCCCCTGCTCTCCTCCGTTTTGCGATTTGGCAATAGGGCCATCATATGGCATGAATTTTTCTTTAAGGAGACGGTGAGTGTAAAAGCAAATACTGCCATTCAGAGCATGTAGTGAAAAACACAACTCCTCAGCAAGCCCCTGAACGAATCCAGGGCTTCTCTGTGCGGGGAACCAGACGTCCGGCTCCAAAACGTAGGCGAGGAACTCAACCTAGACGTGGTAAAATTGCATGGCCAGCACAGAGCCGTTTTCTCCCCTCACAACAGCTGACAAAAAGCCTGTTGAAACATTGGTTCATGGCAGCGCAGAAACCATCAGCTGCAAAACTGATGCATGGAGAACAAAGCTACATAGATAATATTTTTTATGGCTCGTAACTATCCCGTCATTCACACGAATGACTGGGCCCCGAGGGAGATTATAGGTCACACTGACTACAGAGGCCCATATTCATTGCACAGTTCACAGAAGAGACGGCATCCGAACAAACACCAACGTGCCTGCCAACATGGGAGTCTCGGAATAAAGCACCCCGGACTGGAGACGCAGTAACAACCCTCCAAAGATGGCCAAGCTTCCTCCAAGGAGAAACCTGGCTTACAACAAGGATTCTTACACAAGCATCCTCCAGAATTGCGTTATACAGGGTTAACGCTTGGAAGAGTTTCTTCCAGTATTTAAAAAGTTACAATACTTTGTGTTTTATAGAAAAAAGAGTCACGGTATAGAAGATTGAAATAAAAACAGTAAAAGCCACCTTATGAGTGTGGAAGGGCTGTCTGTAATCCAGACAGGAATCCCTCCGACCAGCCCAGCGTGCAGAATGAAAACCGCTCACGAGCGGCTCCGGAAACACGGGGCCTTCGGTCAATGAGCGCAGCTGCTCTCACAGCACTCGAGTCCTGAAGCCTCTGGGCGAAGAGTCCCCTGCTGCCAGCGCCGCGCAGAGGAGGTGCCCAAACCCACACCACCTTGCTCCTGCACGGCCATCCATCCTCCAGGCTGTCGGGCAGAGTTTCGCCTCCATAAGGCAGGAAGTGTTTAGAAAGTTCAGCAGTCTTTGAAAAAAAAGACTTAGGTGTTTTCCTTTACACGTGGATATTATATATAGCTATAATTTGCTTCCCCTAGGGCTTATTTTATTCTGAAAAAGAAGGGAATATATTCAACTCTGGGAACTCTTCATTGTTGTAGTTGGGTCCTTGGTCTCCCAGCATTGTCAGCATGTCCTGCGAGGACAGAAGGAGAGCGTTATTACCTGGACCAGAATATCACGTTGGTAATTTAGCCACGGGGGAGTTTGCCAGGGTAGGCACTGCATACTGGGATGGTCCCTTCCCTCCCAAGGGCACACAGGGTTTGTGTCCAAGGATGCAGGAGAGCAGTGAGTTTAAGTCACGAGCAGGGACTGCACTGACTCCTTTGAAAGCAGGGGGCAGCAACTTGCAAGAAGAATATGAACTCTCAAGAGTTATCTATACTTTATTGGATTGGGGGGGGCGGGGGGGTGTTTGCCTCTTTTGTTTTTAGTTAGAGCTAGAAGGGTTGATTCAACTGCGGAGCTGACAGAGTTCCACACTGATCCTGCAACGGATCAAGGCACAAAGCCACTCCAGCTGAGGCCTCTCTCCCTCTCCTTTCTGATTTCAGCTCCACCAGGTTACTCACAAGTCTGAGACCTCACCAGATACTATCAACTAAATGGGCAAGCTCTCGGCGCTTCAGCCAGCTGCCCACACTTGGGAAGCAAAGACCATTCCTTCCCACAAGATTGGCCCACACCAGTCCTCGCTCGGGAGGTTAAAAAAGCACCGTCTTACTGAGAAGACCTCAGGCTGGCTTGGCTGCGGCTGCTGCACGTGTTGCTCGCCGGAGGCTGGGCCATGGTGCTGTCCTTGCCACTGCGGCCACATCCCCACACCTTCGGCTGCCCGCGTCTGGAACGGGGCGGGATTCTGCGCTGCCTCCGTGGCTGTTTAACAGAGAACAAGTCAGCAAGTGATTCCTGGTGCAGGGCTGTGGTTTCTAGGATCCTTTAACAGGACTGGGAAGTGCACTACTCATTGT
Organism: Burhinus bistriatus; assembly: GCA_013397275.1. Lineage (NCBI taxonomy): Eukaryota > Metazoa > Chordata > Aves > Charadriiformes > Burhinidae > Burhinus > Burhinus bistriatus. The sequence goes on along the minus strand of VYXH01010668.1, from coordinate 28,629 downwards.
GTGGTGCCTACTGGTGACAGGGTAAGATCTCCCCTCCAGGAAACGCCACTCAACTGTCACATGTATTAAGGCATTTGTCAGTACCCATCTATGGGGCAGAACAAGAACAAACGCAGGCGAGGTCCCAGAGAGGTTTGTTTCCTCCCAGTCAGCCTTAAAATGGTACAAAATTCATCTGCTCTGGAGCCCCACGCTGAGACGATGGTTAAAGGTGATAAGGGCAGTGTTAGCCAAAGCAGGGATTTAGCTGTGCTCTCCACATCTGGGCATTCCCAAAACACACAAGAAAACGATGGAGATCGTAACACACCAAGGCTGTATCTGGCTGATGCTCCCAGCTTTCCTCCAAGGGGATTCTGTTGCCACCCCAACCTCCCCAGCACCCCAAACCACACTCACTGAAGCCTGTGCCACGGCTGGCAAGGTTCGGGTAAGCAGCCCCAGTAGGGGAAGCCGTAGAGCCAGGTGCTGTCATGGGGCTGAAGGAGGACGGGGTGCCTTGGAAAGTCCCCATGCTGAAGGAAGGGGGCCGAGTCTTCACAGTCTGGGATGCCACTTGCTGTAAGAGAGCAAAAAACGGTAGAGGAAGAGGAGAGGTGAATTTATCCTGACCCTCGTCTTCACTAGGGTGAGAAGGTGCTGGACTGGCCCCAAAGGAAGAAGCATATGGGCACAGAGCATTGCTCCGTCACTCAGCTAGAGTCAGAGCAGGTTGATTCATGATGGGGAGAAGGGTCTGTAACGCAGCGGGGACTCGCGGCCTGCACCACCGAGGGTTCAGGCTTTGCTACCTGGGGTGTGAACGCTGGCCGTGTCCCTGGCGCCCAGTTGGTTCCACTGGCCTGAGCTGGGTTGGAGTGGCGTGAGATCTGTGCTAAGATCCGGCCCGCTGATGGGGGCTGCTGCTGAATAATGTTCACAGGAGGTACCATGCTGCTGCTCCTGGAAGACAGAAGAGGCACTCTTAGGACACGAGGTATCACATACAGGACAAAGAGGGACAAATGCCATCTCTGCAAGTTATTGGTGGGGAGAAACGAGCCCAGAAAAGTGAGGTAAGTTTGCTCACATGCCAGTGCCCATCAGGCTGCCCTGCTGTGGGCACAACTGGCAGGAGCTGCTGGGGTTGTGAGCGAGGCTACTCTCACTCAGCTCAGTTCTTGGGCTTCAGTCTAAGCACGTCCGAGGCACAGCTATCCCACAGACAAGCGTCAGTAAGCAACAGAGCAGAGGGATATCAGGGGATTGAGGCAGAAGCTAGGGAGGTGAAGGTAAGGGTGAGGAATGGCACAGCAGAGGAAGGGCCGTGCTGACTCTGCACAGCATCAAAGCTCCTGCACCTCTGACCAGGAGCAAAGCAGCACCAGGCAGGAGCGCAGGGATGCAGGAGCCCTTCTCACCCCCACCCTCAAAGCAAGCGATGCCTGGACAGGCTTCCCCTGTATTTTCTGTGCGCACTATGTAGGAACACATTTATGGACGATCACTGCCACGCAGACAGAGGCTGGGAACACTCAGCTGTTGCAGAAGGACACACAAACAGGACAGGAACAACTGCAGGACAAGATAAAATCAACACGAGGCCATTCAAAGCACAGCACAGGAAACCTCACCTGAAGTTCTCGGCAGGTCGCGATGGGGTGAAAGTGTTTCCCTGCGTAAAGAGGGGCTGGTTGGCAGGCACTGTGCTGGCAGGAATGGCTTTGTTCTGGTCTGTGGAGAGAGGCTGATTCACTTGAGGGCTGAAAATGTCTTAGGAACAGGGACAGAGAACCAGTTGCAAGAGACGCGCCCATGTGAAGGAAGACTGTTTTGAGCCAAAGCATCAAACATGACCGTCCCTTATCCAGACACGCAATCCAGATGGTTTTGTAAAGCCTGTTTAATTTGATTTCCTCTCCATTTTCTAATAAACTTCGCATTAAGGTCCTCTGGGGTTAGAGCATCCACTACATTCTGTGCGCAGACTGGGAACAGAGAACTGCTCTCTGGGGACAAACATGAAGGATCAGACTAGGGCAGGCAGAAACACACAGAGCAAGAGACACCTTATAACCCATTGCGCCTCCTCACACCTCTCCAGCAAAACGCTGGCTGCAGGACAATTCGCTGCCACAACTGCATATCAGTGTAGACAGGAATTATCCACCCAATCTCAAAATCGGCACCATTCTGCAAGACCTGGGCTGCCACAACACAGTCACGCTGAGCCTCTGCACCCCGAACTGCTCTGAGTGACTTAGGAAAAAGCAAAGAGCACTTGGATTGAAGCTGAAATCAGATAAAGATACGATGTGCCCCTGGTCATGTCTCACAGCCCTGCACTCCTCACCTGTATTGATACTGCTGTAGATTTCGCTGAACCTTGGGTCCCGCTCCTGATTAAAAAGGCTCTCTGCCTTCTCCAAGGGCTTGCTGTGCTCCGGGCCGGCAGCAGTCACAGGCTGAACGGGAACCTGGGGGCAGGTACAGATGTGAGCTGTCAGCACCTCGAGCACAAAGGAAGTCAGCGATGTCACAGCCAGCACGGAAAACAGCTGAGGGCTTTGCAGGCAAAGACCTTGCACACAAGAGGCCAGGCTGCTCTCCGGACTCCGGTGCATTTTATCGGGACAGGGTGGCCATTTGGGGCTGGCAGCACGGACATGAGGGTAGTGGGGAGGGTGCCACAGGGGCAGATCAGAATCAGGGAAGCAGATCCAGCAAAACCCAAGCCAGAACACCTTCCTCTCTAAACTCTCAGCAGCCTCAAGTCAATCTGGTGCGGCCACCTTTAAAGCTCCAGCAAAAGGTAATTTAAATAATGCAGAACAACAAATGCAAGGAGTAACTGAAACCCCTGTCGATTTACCTGTGAGTGGTCGTAACCAGACAGGTTCTCTCTTCCTGGGACCACTTCCAGCTCTGTCTGTTGTGGCGGCTGCTGCTGCCTAAAATAGAAAGTCTCTGTAACAGGAGAACACCGGCTGCTAAAAACGATTGCCAAGGGAACAGATACTCTGTGGTTACACCAATGATTCATTAGCCCAGAGGAGTTCATTGCTGCAGAGAGGAAAGTTTGGGGAGGAAGGCTATTTGACAGGAGGGCAGAACCAGCAAGAGAGGCACAGTAAAAGGAGCTGAGCACCTCCTGACCTTGAGGGCAGCTGTGCCGTGCCCATCTCCAGGGGAAGGCTGACACTCTGCCCCAGCTGGGGCCTCTGCATTGAGTTTGACAGGGCAGGCCGAGACTCCTGGCTCGAGTTCCTTTAAAGCAAAGAAAAAAAAAAAAGCACACTTAAATACCAAATGAAAGCAAACAGTTGGTTACTGCGTCTAGGAGAGCGCGCCTGTCTTGGACAAGACTGGAAGCTTTGCTTTTGTAAAACCTGTTTGAGTGAAGGATCCTTCCACTCGGTTTCCGTGGTCTCTGAAAGGGGGGGTGTCGTGTAATATAACGCTAAGGGCTGTGAGCCAAAGGGCTCTGCCCCTTCCCACTCAGTCACTGAGCAGGGGAGCAATTAATAACCTACACCAGGAGCACGGCCAGACCTGCATCATCCTTAAAACACAAGCAAAGGTTGTAGGAGCCTAAAACCACCCCAGGTTTTCCATTCAGCTCTACGTCAAACACTTCAGAGCTGGAGCCTGCAGGGACCACCAGCAGTTTTAGGTTTTAAGCCCAAGACATTGGTGGGGTTCGTTATGCTCTTCTGTTAACTGTCAGAAGTCAGTTAATGTTTAACTCCCACAAGAAAGGAACAAAAAAAATCCAGCGTTTTCTCAACAGTTCTTTTGCAAGCCGCTGCTTCAGTAGTACCTGATCTCAAAGATGGAACAATACAGATAACCTGGCAAAGATGCACATAGATAAAACATACCTCCAACACAATCGGACACAGATTGCTGCTTCTCTGGTCTGAATTTATGCAGTGCTTTTACAAGGCATAGTATGAATGTGAGAATGGACGCGTGTGGAATGAATGAGTTCAAAGAGATACCTCTAACAGCAGGACAGGAATTAAGGCCTGTATCAGATCTGCATCAGATTTCAGCCCTGCACTCACACCACAACTCTTTAAAGCCAGACGGATTTGTCACTGCTCAGCTCTTAATACTTTCTCATCAGAAAGCAGCAGCTTGCCAGCTGCGGGAAGAAGTGCTACCTGCACTCTAGGACCTTGCCTTGTATTAAAAAACAAAACAAAACAAAACAAACAACAAAACAACTCCTGGCTTTTCACCTGCCCACAAGCAATCTAGCCTTCTGTTTGCCTGGCTGGAGAGACTCCACTTGCTGCACCCCCCACGCCTGCACTATGAATCACAGGCGAGAATAATTTTGTCTTTATTTCAGTTGCTGCTCTTCTTGTAAGGGGCCTGGAGCTCACTCATGGGAAGAGAGAGCAGCTCCGATCACTCCCAAAGGAGACGCACCAAGCCACCACCATGGTTGAGAGAGAGAGAAAAGAAGAGAGCAGCAATGAAAGCAGTCTCCCCACTGGAGCTCATTTCTGAATCCAAGGACGAAGCTACAGCAGTGGAGAAAAGTGTTTACTTTCCACCATCAGCTGCAGACAGTTCTGCTCATGTGAAAAGCCACTCTCTGGCCCAGCTGCCTCCCCTGACTGTCGCAGGAGTCCAAGAGCTGCATTCAAAGGCACACTTCGCTAATATTAGCTCTGAATGCAAACACACAGACAGGAGATTTGCTCCAGTAACCAGAGTTAAAAAAAGGCACTGCTGGAGCTGAACTTTGCCAGCTTGCTAAGCCATACAACCAAGACAGCCAAAGGAATTAAATTTCTTGCACTTTCTAGTTCTCCAGTGCCTGTCGATGCCCAGGAAAAGTGCGCTCATGGGACTTAGCAGTTTCTCCGGGGCCTATGCACATTGACGGGAAGCTTGGTGAGGGGGAGAGGCCAAAGCTCCCGCAGTTCTGTGCTGCTGGTTATTCTGGGACAAGGTCCCATCAGGTTCGTGTGCTATCACTGGTGGTTGGCAAGTCATTTCCATGTACATACTTGACGTTGGTGTTGGTACAGATGATGTACTCAATTTCATCCGAGTAGGGGTTCTGGAAGGTAAAGGAGCTGGTTCTCATCCAGAGCCATTCCCGGTTTTTGGATCGGAATCGGAACATGACTGACAGAACCTGGCCTTTTAACTTCACCACCTAAAAAAACGTAATGCCATCAGTAGTACCTGATAAAAGAAGGTGTTGAAGAGCAACCTGCTTCTGAGCACAAGCCACCCCCCACTAAAACCTTGTGATGGCCCTTTGCCTCAAAGCCTACAAGACCGTATCTTGGTCTTCCCCAAATAAATGGCACTGCCACTATTCCCTAATGCTGTTCTGATGCCTGAATGATATGGGAGGGGAATCCAATACCCCCTTTCCAGCTTCCACTTTTCTTATCTCTTTGCACTGGTGAGATGTATGACAAAGCCTCCAGTAAATGAAGCACATGCTGTTGCTTCTGATTCCAACTATTTGGACAAATGGATATGAGCAGCTACTTTTTGGAGTCATGAAAGCACAGGGGCAGTCTTACCTGCCCTGCCACAAGTCCAACGCCCTCAGAAATAAGAGTAACGACAACAGGGCAAGCAAACCACATCCATTTCGAGTTCTGCAGCACTGGGCTGGGCCCTAGAGATGAACCAGTGTTTCAGCCACAGAAGCATGGCATTCAAGTAGGCACTTTGTAGCCACGTCTCTGGCCCTAAAAGCAGACTGGACTAGCAGCCAGAGGATGAATTCAAGAGTTAGACATCAGGTGCTTCTGTTTTGTTTTGAACATTTACCATTATGTGACTATATCTGTAACTGTTTGCCATTGGACAAAGGAGAAATATCTAAGGTTTATTTTACTCTTGGTTTTCCAATTAGTTTCATTGCTTTGCAAGCACCAAGGTGGGTTCCAATCTGAATACCACACTGCTTGCAAAGTGGTAGCCGAAGTGTTTTACCTGCTGAAAGCTGTCCCGCAAAAGCTGTTGGTCTTCTGGGTGGCAGAAGTCCACAATGTCTTTCCCCAGAAGTTCCTAATTTTAAAGGAATTGGGAGAGAGATCAAGTCAGTTCATCTGGCAGGCAGACTCCCTCTTTCAGGTCTGCCTCATTAATTCCACTTTGGATAGGTAGTTACTGCTCCCCCCACCACATCACTGTTACACAAACCAAGTACAGGAACCACCATGCTGTATTTTAAAGAGAAGCACGATAGCGGTTGACTAATGTTTGATCTTTAACTTAAATGGAGGCAAAACCGATCTTAATTGACATTAGACATAATGCAGAGCCACCCGTCCTTCCAATGATCAAAGTACTTAGCAAAGCACATGAAAAAGCAACTGATGGAGAAGAAACACACGTCTGGTTCAGGCCCCGGGCATCGTTTTACCCGATCTGTTAGACAAGCAGAGCCATGGTGTACAAGAGAGAAGAGGGAAAAAGTAAGCTTCAACAGCAGTTCTTTCTTAGAGAGCTCCTACCATTTTCTCACCTGTGGCTGGTAGCCAACAGTAGCCACACAGCGGTGATCTATGAAGGTGAAAATGCCTTCGGTGTTGTGCCGGGAGATGAACTCTGTTGGCTGACAAACATTGTTCATGTCCGTGCAGTTGGGTGAGCTAGTGACCTGCAAGGTAAGACAGAGACAGTGTTATCGAATCTTGCGAGAGTTGCTTTCTCCTGACCAGCCAGCCCTGCAGCCGGATTTGTGGCAATCAGGAAACATCTTCAGACAGTTTAACTGTTTAACTCTGTGGGCTTTTAGGACAAGGCAATGTTGAACCATCAAAAGATGCTACCCACCTGGAGCCTGCCAATAGCCACGAGGCAAAACTTGCTGCCCTGGCCAGCGTCTGGGTCATCGTCAGGCAGCGAAACACCTGAGAGGAGTGCCAAAAAATTCCAGCAAGGTTAGTACAGGAAAAAGACAGGCAGTTCTGACTTCAATACATCTCTCCACCCTCTTTTGCAAGTCAATATCCTTTCCCATGAAGGAATTTGGTAAGTTAAGTTGCCTCCCCCCCACCTTTTTTGCCAGAAGGGTTAAAGATCTCTGTAACTTCAGCACAAGCTAGCGCATCAGACACTGTAATATTATTTTCATCCTCTACAGTATGTCTGCTGTTCAGAGACAGAGCTCTGATCCAGCATCTGCAAAAATTAGTTCAATTCTAAAATAAGAAGTGCCAAGATACATTTGGAAAGCGTTTGCTGGCACATTCAGTTCAGAGAATGGACAACTTCAGACCATATGCTCTTAAAAACAGCCACAACTGAACACTTCAGCTAAGTCATTACCTGCAGGGGGCCAGGCTTTTATGTAACCCGTGCAGTGCACCACAACGTAGTGAGGCTCGCCATCTTTTGCGGCACCTAAGCCATTCCTTGGGAGAGAGAAACAGTCTGATTGTGCTGGATATTACACTGGGGTAAGGTCAGGCAAGGTTTCTACTTGTATTTTTAAAAAGCCTCCACAGAACATCTTCAGGGTAAAAAAAAAAAAAAAAAAAAAGAACAAAAACTTAAGAGAAACGCAAGAGGTTCAAGAACAGGATAGGCTGGAATCTACCTCAATTTCAAATTAAAAAGGGACAATATACACCAGAGGCCAACAACAACAGTGTGAAGAACATGTCGTGTTCAATTGACTTAAAATCCAATCTTGGAATAAAGATTAATCTTCCCCAGGATTATCTTCCTCAACACAGCGGTAGTTTTGTTCCTCTACCCGCAGCTCTTCTATGAGCTGTACTAGTCTACCCTACACACACTCACCACAGTGTGTCCCCACCACACTGATGACAGAGCTGTAGCTCTTTCTGCTCCTAGCAACGCAGCGTGCTTGCCCATAACTCTTGTATTATTTACCTGCAGCGATTCCTCATAAAGCTGAGACGATTTACAGAGACTGGATCCACCGAGCTGTTACCACACCTGTACCAGAATTGGAAATGCAAGGGGAAAGGCTTTTATCTTTCTTGGTCAACATCAAAATGATCTGACAATCTTGAATAAGAGGAAGCACTATAAATGGGGATGAACCTTTGAATCTCCATCACACAAGTGAAACGCCCTCATTCTACAGACTTTAAGGGAGGTGACACATAGGGTCAAAACAAATTGTTAACTTGAAACCGGGTCTTCTACAACAGTCTTGAGAGTTATCTTAGCACAGGGCAAAGAAAAATCTCAGGAACTCGTTAGCTTTGCGTGGACAGCTCAGTCATGTTATATCATGTCTATGTCAGAATGAGCAAAAAGAGCTGAAATAAAAGCATGACGGGGCCAGGGAGCAAGTTCAGCTTCAGGCTCAAATGAGGTTTCTCCAAGGAATCTCTTCATTACCTCATTCGGCAGATGAAAGATCTTCGTGAACCCATACACATCCTCATGGACTGCTGGCCTTCCTTCTTGACAGTCCCTGTCTTCAAATCTAGGATGCGACCTAAAGAAAGACGAAAAAACAAGATGCTGCTGCAATGTGAGTCCTTTCACCAACACAGGCACCAGGTAACATATTAGGAAACTAGCAAGACACAAGTGTCACCAATGGTACCTTTAGATGCATTCTCAGGGGGGGCTGCAGCATCCTTGTTAGAAAGGCACCAGGGTTTGGTTCCTTCTACAAAGGGAAGGTTTTAATCCAAGTCCTCTGCAGGCTTTCACACTGCCTGCCCCCAGCGACCCCTTCCCAGGCTGCTTTACCTGTCAGTGCATTCTCCGATGTGGAGAGCTGCTCCCTCAGCTTTCCCACGTCATCCGGGTGCACCTGGTCATACAGGGTGCTGCCAAACCATTCGGACTGGGGCTGATTCAGGACAGGAGTCACGGAATCGGAGACATAGACCACCCTCCCAGTCTCACAGGACACTATGAACAGAAAGCCGTCGGCTGCCTCTAGGATCAGGTGTTTGAGTTCCTGCATTCACAGACAGACACGCACGTTCTTAACTCCAGAGCCAAGCAGCTGACACCCGCTAAACCCACCCTGGCTGCCTATCTCTCCCCACCCACAATTTAAGCCCCCCTCCATGATTACAGTATTTCCCACAAAGCAGCATCAAGCCAAGACCTGGTCAGTGAGAAAGGAGGGTTTGTAGGTGCCGTCAGTGGAGGTATTGCCTGTGCCACGCAGAGACTTCATGTGAGAGACAGCCATGCGCAAGATGGTGAGCTTGTCTGGTTTGCGGGCCAGGGCACTGCAGGTGGGCACCATATCTGACAGCTCTGTGATGTAGGCCGTCATCTTGTTCCTTCGCCTACGTTCAATCTCGCTGTGATTTTCCCTGCAAAAAGCCAGGGAGGAGAGGAGGAAGACAAAGTTACCAACGGGCCAGAAGCCTCAGCCATTTCCCCACATCAACGCTTCCACAAGGCCAGAGTGCAAAACACAGAGATGCATCAGGGTCATCAGGAGTTAGAAGGACTACAAGCACCTTACATGCTGGGCGTGCACAAAGGAACGCAGGAACAAGTGCAAGGAGGAGAGTCTACAGTTGGACCTTCTTTGCTGCAGAGCCTCCCTTTAAATCACATCGGTTCCCCGGTATCTGGTGAAGACAACTAGCTAGGCTAAGCTATTTTAGCAGAGGAAGATGCTTCCCCATCAGTTCCACAACACTGCAGCAAGCCAAAGGATTTCTGCCTTTACCGTGCTCTCAAAGTGGGGCTCACCTCACTCTACTGAGGAAACTTGCTTTTGAACAGCACTGGTGCAGACAGCCTATGAAGACTCATCCCACGTACGGTTTGTCCAAGGATGAATCAAATCCCCTCCACCACCACCCTGCAGACACTCATGTGTCTCCAGTAACCATATAAGGAGGCCAGGGCTGCAGCTAAGACCTGGGCACCTGAATTACAACAGATGAGTCTCACCTTGCAGTGCCTTTATGGAGACACTTCTCAATTACATCCAGAGCCTCTGACAATACCATGGCAGGAGGGAAAGCTTTAGAGCAGATATACACCTGATTTCTGTACAGATCAAGGCCAATGTGGATGGACCATCTACCAGGCACACACCTGGGTGGTGCACGCAGACCTCTAAAGAGGCACCATGACAAATGCTGCCCACTTACAGCCCTTAAAGAAATTCTTCACACGCCTTCTGCAAGTCTGCTCACAGGGCACAGTCGCTATCAACCCCCAGAGACCAGAACGTAACCTGTTTAGACTTGGGGGGTCTTTTTATCCAGTATATGTAGTTTAACTGGGTTACTAAGGTGGGTTTTTCAAAACAGAACTTAAAAGCCAGGTTTCCTATACAGAAGGATGGATCAGATGCAAGGAAGCACATGGTGGGAAATGAAAGCAGATGAAAGTTTTGGAAGGAACATAGACAGGCAAGTGAATTAAAGAGGATAAATACAGAAATGGAGCATTTATCACTACCAGGTGTGTGCATTCAATGACCTTGCTCCTTGCTGCAAGAGACTGATATTCAGAAAAAGTGCTTCAATTACCACACTCACCTTTAATTCAGTTTCTCCAAAGTCACATGCTCAAGTGTGAAAATGAAGCTACCTTCACTACAAAAGCCACTGGGAAACTACCAGACGTTTTACTTGCCCCACTGCCAAATATTCTTTACTACAGGCTCTTGCACGACAGCAACAACTCACTACTGGGGACAGAGGAAAGGGTCACTACTTCATTGGAGGAGAAATCCCTGAAAAGCACTGCTGTTTGCTGTATTCACAGGCCCCACCTCTAGGGTTTCCTTATCTCCTCAAATATTTAAGCTATGCAATACTGCAGTTAGGAAAGGCTGTGTCTGGGGGTTATTTTTTGTTTTAAAACCAGCCAGCAGGCAATAAACTGAAGAGAACTGTGGCATTCTCAGCACCCAAGACAGTCTTTTTAGTCCTGTGCATTGCTTAAGGACAAGTCTAGGGTGGAACAGCCCTAAGAACTTACAGGGTAAGTTTGCAAGATGGCAAGCCACAAAACAAGCCATTCTTCACAAATTACCAACCCTCAGCTCTGCAGTGGTAACGAGCTGCAGGTGCCAAGCAACAGAAACCGTGATGGTGATTTAAGCAGTTTTTATTTTGCAGCTGAGAATGGGGAAGGGTACATTTAGAGTTGGTGTTATCCTGCTGCAGCAATGCAGTCCTGCCAACACACCATCTCAACCAGCTGCATGCACGCATTCTTGGGGTACATTTCTGTATTAATGGTACAGTATTCAAAATGACTGCTTTGTCATTTCAGCCACAGTCCCTCATTAGTTACAAACAGGAATTTGGGGAGAACAAAAAAAAAATCAATCTTGTTTTCACTGTAATGCACAGGACACCCCCTTTCCTGAAAGGTTTCAAAGGGTCGAAAAAACCTGAAGTAATACACTTTTTAACATCTGGTTTGAGAGTACAACAGCATTCCTGTGACAAAACCTTACCAAGGCGAGAACAGGCCATTTGGCACCTTGATCCAGCACAAGAGAAAACTGTATTTAGCTCAGGTTAGCAAAGCTACAGTACTCAGTGAAAGCAATGGCCCAACCATGCTCTACCCTGTGGTCTTTGGCAAACAAATCCTTTTGTGTATTCCCCAAAGACATTCTCACAAGGGGACTAAATGCCTTTCCCCTCCTAATTCCAATTACACAGCAATTTCCAGAAGTCTGTTCAGTTTCAAGTCCTCTACTGCAGCAGATGAGGGAAGGAGAGGGGAAAAAAAAGAGAAGGGATGCCTAGAGAAACATTAAGGAAAGGAAATACTCTGCTTGTCCATGCTTGAAATCTCCATTCTCCTACCTGGCAAGTCTCTCCTTATCCGCTGAACTCTGTTCATCATCAGACCTAAAAATAAAATCAGCCATCTAAGCTAAAATGGAAAAAGTTTAAAGAAATGAAAAATGGGAAGATGTACTAGGAAACCCAGCCTACAGACACGTCTGTTTTGCAGAGGAGCAATTCCGTAAAACAAAGCAGTCATTAATTTGCAACATTACACATTAAGTGGGTGCCCGCTATCTGCATGGGTTTGAAGTTTTAAGACGCTTACCAAGACTGCAAAATAGGCAAGGGGTAGCTCTGTTTTACATAGAACTGAGGTGCTGATTATTCTGTGCAAGATTAGAGGTTTAATGGCAGCACTAGGAACTAGGGTCCCAGTCACATTAAACTATTCTTTCTTTAAAGAAAAAATAAATCAGTAGCCTCTTTGATAATATTAACAGATCAGAAAAGCAGATTCAAAAACCCCAAAATCCACAAACAGTGTAAGATTCACAGCTAACAACACACATTTTCGTAATGCTGCTACATAAACACCATTCAGGACAAGACAGTCAAGAAGGCTACAGGACAAAGAGCACACAGATGTTAGGCGCGTCATCTACAAAAGGCACACGGACATCCCCACCAACCTGCATGCACTTTCAGTTCTCAGGGAAGAGGAATCTGCAAACCTTGTATTACAGAGGCTGATGATAAGTTTTCCTCCTTGAGGTTTGGCTGCCTTGGAAAACAAATAGTCCCCCAAAAGCTACCGCCAGGAAAGGAGAAGGTACCACATGTGTTCAGCAAGGCAGCCATGCAATCCCTCAAAGGCCGAGCATCTAAAACACACACCGTGGATTTATGGAGTACAGGAGATGGTTTCAGCATTAGTCAGCTGTGGTACCCTTCCACTTCAAACAGGTTTTAGTACAGTACTTAAAAAAAATAGTAGTCGCGTTCACTTTCATGCTCTTGTTTTGCCTCACATCATCTGAGGAGGGAAGAATGTACTGGAAAATGAGGGCAGCCAGAGCTGCGAGAAGCATGATACGAGCAGTCCCGGAGAACAGATCCAAGCACTCCGGGCAGACCAAGAGGTAAAGATGCCGAGAGGAGCTGTGCCACACTTCTCCTACAGCTGCATTCGGGACATCAGCACACTACCACCACCAATGACTTTGTCACTGCTCTTCCCCTCCTGCCACTGTCCTTGTTGCCCAAGCCAGTAATTGCAAGCGATAATCTCTACAATAAAGCGCACAGGTAATGCCGATGCCCCACCAGAGACAGGCTCTGGGCCTCAGCAATTCAGAAGTGACATTCAGTTGTTTGGTTTCTTTGTTTATTCCTTCCTCGCCTACCATGTGTGTATTAACCAGGGTGATCAAAGGCCACACCACAACAGGGTTACAGGGAGCCAAGATCCCGCTCCAGCTATGGCACTGCACAGTTAGGTAGCAGAATTTTTAACTTTAAGGGCCGTGAAGTTGTTCAGCACTGCAGTGCTTGCCTACAGCATGTGGGTTTTTTGGTATTTTGCATTACCTTAGCACTTAAATGTATTATCAGGGTCTGCTATACCTTAAGTTCCCAGAGCTTACGACTCGCACTAGGGAACAAAGTAATTCAATGAGGGCTGGCAAACACATTTCTAATTTGCTTGATTTTGGAACAAGTCAAACCACTTAAAAAGCTGGAAAACTGCAGCTTAGAAGTCCCTGCTAGCCCTCTGGCAGATAACAGCATGATGGTGACTTGAAATTTTGGCTTTGCAATTTTTTTGCCTCTCTGCATTGAGACTCTGACACGGGTTTATAGCTCTGGCTGACACACTACAGAACAGACATTTTGCAAAGCTTTTATTTCTAGTTTCAGTGCACGACCTCCGTGAAAGCACAGGGAAATGCCCCTGCACCCAGCATCATTCCTGGCTCACCCTGCGATGTGATCTGCCCTGCTGACCCTCAGGCTCCTTGACACAACATGCTGGGCAGTCCTTTCCCAATGTCCTCAATCACTTGAAACTCCAACTCCAGGAATTTCTAAAGACAGACGCCTCCTTAAGACAAGACGCTAAGCAAGACATAGCATGATGTGCCTTTGCGCTTAGAGGACACCCTGGAATTTACAGCACTTTGAATATACGCAAACAAACTTCACTTTGACAAAAACATTACACATGAACACAAAATAAACCCATGAAATATTTAAATTGAGTCCCATGGCCTTCAGAAAGCTGTAAAAATACCATGAGGTCAGTCCCAGTACAAGATGGTACAGAGCTACTCTCAGACACCAACAAGCAGACAATCTGAGCCAAAATATTGCCTATAATGTTACTGTACACCCTGATCTCTAGGAAACTCCCCATATAGAGAGCGAGCTTCTGCCTAACTCCCCCACAAAACACACAAACCACAACATTTGCCAGGAAACCCTGTTCAAGCAAAACTTGAACTAAGCAGGAAACTTGTCTCTCTGCAAGTTTCTCGAGAAGGAGAAAAGAATGAGAGTCCAAGGCAACGGCTGAAAGAGATGTTGAAAAAGAGGAACATAATTTCATCACATTCATAACGAACTGATCCAAAAAAAAAAACCACCAAGGAAAATGCCTGGATCCTTTGGTGCACCTTCCTTCAAGGAGAGAAAAATCTAACTGCTACTTAGAAGGGTGCTGCAGGATCTCTTACATTAAGGTGGTTTGGCACCAAAAGCTTCAAAAACTGCATCACAGCAGATTCTTACCTGGCAAATCTCTCTTTATCATTTGGCATCGGGTCATCATCACATCTAGGAGAAGGTGAGAGGAAGAAGAGTTCTTAAAGTGTTTACACTTACTTCTTTCCCAAAGACACAGAGAAGAACAAGGTTTAATAAATCACACAAAAAAGGCCGGGTGTTAAAAAGGCAAACTCTGCTGTGCGTAGGCAATCCAGAACCACACTCTTCATTTATCTAGTTAAAAGACTACATTTTAATTATTTTTACCACCTTGATGTGTTCCACATTACATTCATATCAAGGAAAGTGGCACCACACTCAGTAATTTAAGCACAATCACAAAGAAATAGGTTGAATTGTACTTTGAAGATACAGTCAGCCCAAATCAAGACCCTCATCCGAAGGAACTCAGTAGGTAAAGCCTACGTTCTTCAGGACCATTATCATCTCAAAGCCACTCCACAGTCATCTTTAAAAGCCTGTAACATATGGACTTCCAGTATCATTAGAGTTGTCCAATCCTAAACCATGTAGAGCAGCTACAAATAAACGACATGAGATCTTCCAACTCTTCTGCGTTCCATATGGATCATGAGAGGAGATACTTGCAGCCCTGCCAGCTCCTCGGGAGTAAGGATGTTTCTGTAATTGAAGCATCCTCACAACAGATGAGAATTAACTAACATGTGTCTGAAGCACTAACAAAAGCTCAGCATCTCCCTGTTGTGCTGATAAGCCATTTAGCAGAAGATTCTCCACTACAAAAAACAGGGGCTTGGCCAGCAGTAGTGCTCCTATAGCAATGCACTGGAACAATCAGTGGATTGCTGGAAGCATTCACAGAAACGATTTAATCTTTTGAGATGCTGGTATCGAACACAGCAACATCATCACGGAGTTCTGCAACACCGGTTCAACCCAGGGCTCACAAGGCTCACTTCTTCAGCTGACCTCGTCTCGCTATGGAGCCTACCAGGGAGAACTACAACGGAGACTCCATCCAAAGCAGTAACAGGATCCCCTCCCACCACAGCCCCTTCTCCAGATTCACGGACCCCACGTGCACAGCAGCTCTGCTTTGGCATCGGCTGCAAAGATGGAGGAATACTGCTGACTAGGAGAAAGGGAAGAGTTTAAGGAAGTGGAGCAACTGCCTCCTTCAGACTCCCCCCACTTCCCTCCGCGCTGCTGGAGAGGAAAAGCCACAGGAGCAGCAAGCTCCTGCTCTGGGGGAAACGCACAGACACACCCAGACCACACAACAGAAACTTCTGGATGTAATGTTCTCCCTCACCTGAGGAATTTACTGTTCCCTTCTCCATCATCATCAAAATCAAGCCTGAAAAGTAAAAGCAAGAAGGTAATTATTAACCAAGCAATTTCTCCTTTACAGGTTGCTTTTCTGTCTGTCTCCACAGGGATGTAGGTGATTCCTGAAAGGAAGATTTAAGTAATCCCAAGTGCTAACGTGAAACAACCACAAAGTTTAGAAGGGGGCTTCCTTTACATGTCTATCAGAAACAGAGCGAGGAAACAGTTCAGAAGAGACACAGCCCACTTGGACCACCCACTGCATCACAACCTCCTGCTCCAAATGGTCTGGATCTCCTAAGCAGTGATTTGAAGCCCAACAGGCTGCCACAACTGCTCCTCTCTGCCCAAGGGACCGATCAAGAGCCTACAAATGGAGCAATCCCAACACAAAAACTTGGATCGGTTGCATTTAAAAAAAACAAAGGAGGGCAAAATACTTCAAGAGTTAAAGTTCAGTCTGGTGACCCACATAGTTAGCGTCCTTAGTTCAACAGCAGACAACGTCACTGTGTTTGCTGTAAAAGGGTCAAAAAAACATTTCTAACAAGTGTATGTGGGAGCACCGAGGAAAAGCTTTTCACTGCACTTCCTTTCAGGATGGAAAACTGGTGTGTACACGCAGCACAGCAGCGTGTGTGTTTGTAAATGAAGTGCGAGGAACAAGTAACAGACAGCGTGGGAGGAGCTGCAGGGGAGTGGGAGCAAATGGAGACGAAGGAAAGAGTTTGAGTGACTGGGGGAGGGCAGGGAGAGATTTTAATTAGCTTGAAAATTAAGAGGAAATTTCTTGTGCCAGGAATTTAAGAGCAGCCACTCAATATCCTCTTAATTTGCAAAGGCATTTTTAGCAAACAAAAAGCCTACCACAAGCACACTGCGGCTTCCCCCCCACCCTCTCCCAGAGGGGGCAGTTGCAAAGGTTTGAGTAAGGCCCCAACATTCACATTCTCTGGTCCTCTACCTCTTGTGCAGCAATTGGCTTGTCTCACTGCTTCAGTGACTCCTGTTTCACTCTCAGTCCTTGGTGAGCAACCCTCTCCTCCCGAGAGGTGCAACTCAACTTTTTAATCCCCTTTTTATACGCGATACAGAAGTTGGCTCTAATGGGTGTGACTGGAATAAAGCATACTAGTGCAGAGCAAAAGGACTGGATACAGCACATCTGAAGGAACCAGGCAATTCTTCTTTGCTTAGAAGCAGACGAGCTTCCTCATCGCAAGGCTGACCACTCTTTCAAGAGAACAAGGCCTCCTCGAAAATACACTTCACACGCCTCCCCAAGAAAAGGAAAAGCCACTCGCCCCCCAAGCACACACTCACCCCGGACGCCTCTTGTTGGCTCTCTGAACGACGGCTCCTCCAGCTTGTGCACCCGGTCCAGGGTTCCCGGAGCTGACGGCTGCACCCAGGGAAGAAACATCTGATGCCATTTCTAAACAAGAGAGTGGAAAAAAAGATAATAAACCACTATGACGTCAAATCCCCCCTCTAGTTCAGAGGGTGGAGTATTCTCCACATACAGCTCCCATTAAAAGCAATCGCATTTCAGCATCTGATGTGGATAGATTTTGTGCAATGTGCGTTTCTAGTCCTTTCATCTAATGCCTCTCCAGAGCCTGCACTAAGGGTCCATTTCAAGCTTTGAGCACATGCTGTTTTCATAAGCGCAAAAGCTTAGATCGCTAAACTAAAAGATGTGGTCTCCTTTTTAGACAGAGGAGGAGTCTGATGCGATCGCGGGTAGGGGCTGAACCCATTCTCATATGCTAGTTGCACGAGTATGCAGAAGGGGAGGAGAAGAGTTGCGAGTTTGCCTCCTAACATTAACACCGCCTCTCGAAGAGGGTTTATTTCCCAATGTAAGAGAGAAAGAATTAACCAAGACATTTGTAAGGCACCTTGAAAACCATGATTTTTCAGACAGTCATTTCTATTCTTTGGCAATTCCGACCTGTGGGCACCACAGGCATGATTACCAGTCTCTGCCTACGCTCCTCTGCAACTGCCCCCACACCCAGAGAAGAACATCAGGTCTTCCCCAAAATGACGCTACCTCCATTAAGCACAATGGCAGTCTCGCTTGGAGCTAAAACCCTTGTGTTTTACATGTAGAAAAGTTGCGTAAGCAGCAGGAAACCTAATCAATGCTTTTAAGAGATGAAGCAGGCAGGTAATGCTCTCAAGAAGTGTGGAATTGGGAAGCCTTCAGAGATGGTGCCACCCAATATTGCACTCCTGCTTCTACAGGAGGCTCCACGTAGATACAACATTTGAGAAAATAAAAAGTCTACTTCGAGACGTGAAAATAAGCCCCCTTTGGGGCATGGGAAAGAAAGAAGTGTCTAAGTGAATGTGCTGCCCTCACAAGTTGGATGGCAGGCCCAAGCCTGTTACGCATTATGGGGTTTTTTCCACAGTGAAAGCAAAGCACCTCGGCTCCACGCAACCGCACACACACACTGAACCACTTCCCCGGCTGGGTTCCGAACCCCTGCCCACGTTCAGGCAGTGCGGGCACCCCTTCTCCTCCCCACACACTTCACCAGCAGCTCCCAGCTCTTACAACGCGAGCAGGGATTTCTCCTTCCCTGCCAGCCGAGACACTAGGACTGAAAGCCATGTTTGATAGCAGACACTGAGCTTTACTTCTTCGATCCTCAAGTAGGGCTTTTTCCTAATGCCAGTTGTTTAGGAACACACGTAACAGGCTCTGTACTTGTTCAAAGCTTGCTCAGCATCACTTAAGCTGAAACCATGTCATAATGTTGCCACGAGAGCTGCGTTCAACGTTCTTCTACGTTAACATAGTCTGATCTGCACCAGCACCAGAGTTTTTAAACAAGTTATAAGGCATTTTTCATGTTTCTGAAATAAGTCAGCTCTGTAATCATTTTAACGGTTGTGGTTTTTTAAGTTTGCTGCTAACCAACTGCCAGACTGCAACCAAAAGAGTCGCTGCAGCCAGAGAATCTCCACCACAATCTTTGCAAACCAAGTTGTGCAGTGCGCCTTGAAGGCAGAAAACCGGCTTCTGCTTTATCAAAGGGGAGGGGACCAAAAAAAACCAACCAACACACACACAAAAAAGCCTATTGCTGGCATTCCCAAACCACAGCAAAGTAGTATACCAACACCGAGAGCTGCTTACGCATGAAGTGCTGCGAGAATTGGTGGGACAAGGCAAAGAACTGAAGTCAGGTTTAACAAATATGGCAACAAATTGGGGCTTAAGCTGCAAGGCGATCAAATCTTAGCTTAGCCAAGACCACGAGGGTATTGCTGGACAAGGATACTATAGCAAGCTCCTGTGCAACAGCGCCCATTTGTACTCCTCACCTCATCAAACATAAAACACAGCCCTTTGTATTCCCCACACACCGAAAGGAAAAAAAACCAACACACAACTATTTTCAACATCATAGCTACATCTGGGTTTAACAAGTGTTTTTACAGTTCCTGAAGCCAGATTTCAATCCAGCAGCAGTTTAACCCAAGCAGTACTTCCAGAGTTGAACGGTGGTTCGTTTGCAGCTCAAAGCAGAGCCATGCAACAGCCCAGCCACCTCTGTGGAGCGGCTGGACCACGGAGCTGGCTCGCAGAGACAGCTCTAGCATTCACAAAACACGTTCCAAAACTTCTCGCAGTTCTTCCAAATAAAACAATAAATATCTTTTACCACAGTAATATTGCTAGCCTCTATTACTGCTCGATTTGTTTTCCTCCAAGCAGCTGGCATTGCTGAAGAAGTTTCTGTCTTGCCAGTCCATAGGATTTCCCAGGGGTGACTAAAATATGGAATAAGCATCCAGCTCGGGGCTCGTCAGTTGAAGGGGCCAACAACAACAGTCCCAAACAACAGCATGAGTGAGCATGCCCAATTTCAACACTAACTACAGCAACAAAACACCAGGACTTCTCTGGAGTTTCCAAAAAAAACCCCCTGAGAGTGAAGTATCAGCTATGGAAATACAGATTTTTAAAAGACAGAAGATTATTTGAGGTTAGTGGTTTTCAGCATGCGAATACATAAGGTTTCTGCCAGGAAATCGGTCCCTGTGTGATAAAGTCAAGTCAGCTGATGTGAAGCACTTAAAACAAACAGAGGTTGGCCTTCCTCACACTCCATCCTCCATGCTGGGACCACAGACCTTCCCCATCTCCTCTCAAGTTCGGATCGCTTGGACACCTCTGTGCCCCTTCCTTTATTTCTAAGTGAAGTCCCAACGCGCAGAAAGGGCCGATATCAAAGGTCTCTGCTTAGTGGAACATGGCCCTGAGTGCAAGTAAACCAGGTCAGAAAGTTTATTCCTTTTCCCAAGAAGCCAGTGGCTTTTCAACACACATTTAAACACCACAGTCTGAACAGAAATAAAGCTTCTGGAGCATGACAGATAATCATTTTATTAAGGAGGGAGGAATTTCCGCTTTCGGGCAGGGGAAGGAAGTGACACTGTGCTGTTCCTCTGCAAATCAACTTTTAAACAGGGTTGAGGGGGAGGGAGGGCGTCTTTGTTTGTTTTTAAAGGCCTCATCGGAGCCTTTAGTGTTTCTAAGAAGCCTCTTGTGCGGACTAGCATCTCGCCATGAAACCACTTTACCTTGTGCTTCAGCTTCCTACTCAGAAACATTTCCCTCTCGTGATCCAACGTGCCCTTTCACAAGTGGAAGAAAATAAAATATCTTGAGATTTGGCAAGGTAAATTGGTAGTAATTTACTCTGCATACTGAGGGAAAGCATGAAAATGCTTATGTACTCTTTCACATGACCACATCCTCACCCCAAAAATCAGGAGGGCATAGGGCAGACAGATGGGGCAGGAAGGGTTCTAGCTTGTTCACCCTCCATGGTTTCTAGGGCACTCACACAAATGCAAAGTTTCCTTTCAAAACCCCCATTTTTCCCCAATCCAAACACAAGCTATGTGGCAATTTTATACCGAGTTCAACATGGAATTGATAGAACCCAACCTATCAATGCAAGCTCCAAAGGCTCCGCACACGACAGCCGGGTGGCGGCAAGGGTCTCAAGCACACACGTAGTCAGTAAACCCACCAGCCCAGATGCCCACTGTGAGAACAGCAGCCGCTTCACAGAAATCCCTCCACAGCTGCACTCGAAAGCCACCAGCTCCAAGCATAAAAGGCAAGACATGAGCAGTCAGAGGCAACCAGAGCCAAAGACCCAGCTATCGGAGTCAACCGATTCTAAGAAAGCCTGGTACGTTATAACTTATGAAACAATCTTCTTCGAAAATCAGATGTGTCACCAGAAGTCCCAGTAGATCTTTCTCAGAGGGCAGGGTGGGTTTCATAGAGTCACCGCTGCAACAAGCAATATCCTTGTTCGGTCTCTGTTGCAGCCCTTTCCAGAATCAATCCCTGCTTGCTTTTCCCATGTGTTAAATCTAATTAAGGCCAGAAGAGATAAGCAGAGGCAGCGGCAGAGAAATTACGGGTCCTCATTTGTAACCAAATATAAATCTGCAAGCACAATTCAGCCAGCAGTTCAACCCAGAATAGAATAGGCTGGAAGATCGCGAAGGGAATGTCATCTCCAGAGCCAGACTTCCAGCCCAGCTCTCCTGGGAAGGGCTCTGTCGCAACTACTGGCATCTCAACAGTGAAAAAGCTTCAGAAATAAAGTAATAGAAAATATTCAAAACTGATTTATGAGATGGGCCTGCCATAGCTCTTAAATGCATTTTCATTGTACCACGTAGCCTCCTACAGCCAGGCACTGCACAAAGCACAGCAGAAGTGGTGGTTCCTGGTGCAGTTTCAGCAGACGCTGGTTCACCAGGCTCGGTCTCAGCCACCACATTTTAGCCCCGCAAGATTTCATTGAAATCTAACCATTAGCAAGCTCCCAAAAAAGCCAAGGGAGTTGAGAGGAGGTTTGTGAGCATGTAACAGCT
Source organism: Burhinus bistriatus (assembly GCA_013397275.1). Lineage (NCBI taxonomy): Eukaryota > Metazoa > Chordata > Aves > Charadriiformes > Burhinidae > Burhinus > Burhinus bistriatus. Next base: position 6,955 of record VYXH01010668.1, on the reverse strand, counting down.
GCTACAACAAACCAGCGCGCTACTTCAACCAATGCTTGCACTTCACTCGCAACTCTAAGGCTTTGGCCTGAACAACGCACGTGGCTTTGTATCTATAAAGAGTCTCGATTTCTGTGTCTCTGGTACGTTAAAGAGACTTATTTTTTAAGTAGGTGGGGTATTTTTTAGGTTGTTTGAACTTCCCATGCAATGCCAGCTCAGCACTTTCATCCCCATGGGAACCTTTTCCGAAAAGCATTGCAGAAATTAACTCAAAAAACAGACAAGAATGCATCTTCCAATTTCAAGCATTTGAAATCATGCATTCGTAAATGTTTGAAGTCAAGCTGATCAATCATATATTCATCCAGCCAGCACTAAGTGTCCTAATAATCTAAGTTAATATTAAAACCTGTAAAGTAATGCAAGCAAGGCAAGCCACTTTTTTTAATCCCTCCTCCTATTTCCTCCTGGTTAGTGGATGCTCTTCACTTGTCACTCCTAACCAGGAGATTTTAACAACGTACAACTTGCTTAAATGGGCACAACGGAAAGCTTTCAATCTAGCGCTCTTCACAATTTAAGTCTTTTTCAGTTAAATAATACCAGTAAACCGTGCTGGCTCACCTCACCCTCAGAAAGATGAGGGAGCAGAAAAGTTCTGTAGATTTATTTTTCAATAAGTTTATCTGAAAACGGAGAAGTGCTTTAGCCACTTCTCACAGGGTTCTGAGGTGACCTGCTTTGCCCATGGAGCATTTTGAGGGAGGCCAGAAGGCCCAGGATGGCACAACACTGAATGCAAGCTGCAGTCTGAGCACTTAAAATAAGCTCCAACTTCTTTTTGCAGTAAGTTTGAATACACAAAGAAGTTCCAACTTATTTTTGTGGTCAGTTTTCCCACCCTTCGCCACGGCCTGCTCAAGCTGCAAGGACATTCAGCATATTTGGGGGCATTATCTGGTATTCAATATCCATTTTTCAACATCAAGGAAAAGAGGACTCAGCTTCTAAAGAACAATTTTCACAAGTAAGTTATTTTACTAATAACCTCTATGTATATAATGCTTATGCAGAATGTAAGTATTTTTCATTAGAAAATATTAAACACAGATGTTGAAAGTTCTTTCGTTTTTCCTTGCGAATTTAAAACTTTCCTATTATGCAAAATATCATGCAACTCTGAAGACTACACTCACATAAACACTTTGGAATACACTAACAGTTTAAAGCCACAAGTATCTTCCTTTCTCATTCACTGCATTCTTACAGACCTGGCCCATAGCATACATTTTCCATCCCTCCCCCAAGCAACAGCATTTATTTTTTTTTTTGCTTTACATTTAGCTATGCATCCTTCATCTGCCAAACTGCGAAACCTTGATCTCGCACTGCGCTGGCAGGAGAAGAAGTGAACTTCCTGATCAAGCCCACAACACCACCAATACACGACTAAGATTTTACTACTTGGAATAACCTCACCGTTTCATGGGATATTGCTGTGAGCCAAACGCATATTTTGCTGCAGGACAGGATCACAACTTTGACAGTTTCCATTTCAGATATGTTTTTGCTAGGCTGAATCAGGAATTTTCATTTTTTTCTAACATTCTATCTCTCACTTCTGATTGCTGAAGAATTTCAGATCGTTATGTGAAACCACAACCATGTATTTCCAAATGCCAGTTCTGCACCCTTGCCTCAGAATCACCACAGACAAATGACCCAATGTGTTTTCTCAATATTTTAAAGCCACAAAAACTTCCTATATTGTTAGAATGAAAAAAAAAAAATCCTTTAGAAGTTACATCAAACAGTCCTTGATAAACCTGAACATGTCACACAACCCAAGACCTGGCCAGCCTCAAGCCACAAGCAAGAATAGTCAGAAACCACAAGCAAAAAAAAAAAAAACCAAACCCAAAAAACACAGAAGCTCAAATTCTGATTTCAGTCACCACGTTGTAAATCCATTACAATTTCACAGACACTGGATTATTCCAGATACAGCCTAATTTCAGAGTAATTTAGCCAGAAATCTGATAAAGCCCAAAAGATTCAATTTCATTCAGCGAGCATCAGATATCATGAACTTCCAGCTTCCTCCAAACAGGGAGTGACCCCTCGGCTATCAACCTGAGAGACCAGCAGTTTTAAGAAGACTCTGCTCTCTGCTGACAGGCACTCACACCCTCGGTTATGCACCAGCTATTCAGCTCAGCAGTTTGGAAAAAAAAAAAAAAAAAAAAAAAAAGAGG
>VYXH01010667.1:1476-18120 GCA_013397275.1 Burhinus bistriatus | reverse complement strand
AGCAATGGGCAAGACAGCCTTTCGCTATAAGCATGAGCTACAGTGACCTACTGTATAACCACAGGTTCCCCTCCAGTGCACTCCGTGATACTGCAGATCTTCTTCACTAGGCCCAGAAAAAGATGTAAATGTGAGCACAAATTGTTTTGCCTGNAACACTGAGACCTTGAAACCCACACACTATGGCTGGCTATAAAGTAAATATTTTCACAAATTCAGACACTAGAGTCTTCTAAAAGTGCAGTTTTCCCAAGCATTAGAAGAGAAATTAGTCCTGTGTCGCTCAAACCAGGACAGAAAGAAAGACATGCTGGACCTTCTGCCTGAAGTGGGCTATCACTGCAAGGACCTCCGGGCCTTGTTACCACTGGGATTGTACATTCAGATACGAATATGTGCTTTATCATCAGGAGCAGGCCAGCAGAGGAGAAAGTAATCCAGGCAGTGACTGTAAAAGGCAATCCTGAGCTAGTGGGCAACTTCCATTTACTGAAGAAAATGTCTGTTTTCCCAAACAGGAGTATGAAGTTAATCCTTATAAGGAGAAATCTAAGTCCTGTGCTACACTCTGCAGGATTTCTCCTACTTCATTAAACTCTGACATCTCAGAGGGCAAATCCGCATTGTCACATGTCACTTGTGCTTGAAAAAAATGTGTGTATCAATGCTTAATACAAGCTTATTTTTCCTTCTTATTTTGCAAGTGTAATTATGTAGTAAATCAAACTGCGGGCTTTTATTTACTTGTTAGCATTAAGTGTGTGTCAGGCCATATGTTTAAACAAGGGTTTTAGCAGAGGTCTGGAGCAGAGTCAGTCTGTGCCAGCTGAAGACATCTCTCCCTTTACCAGGAGGGTTTGAGGGAAAGGCGATCAGGAGGAGCAATGACTTTAGCTCGGGTTGATAGGCTGGTAAATACCCTCATTCGCAAAGACAGTAGTATAATATTCCTGGCTGGTTATTTTACCACCGAGACTTTGGTCTCATTTAACATTGCTTTTCCTGTGAGTTTTTCTGTCTAGGCTGATGAAACTTTTAATGCTTGCGGGAACAGAATTTCCAGGAGCTCTGTAAGCATGCCTCCCTGCTGGGAGACAAGGGGAGAGGAGCACAGAAAACCTGGGAAGTGCCATGACCGCAGCCTTCAGTGGGGGAGCAGGCTGCTCCTCAGATGCTGCGCCACAGAACAGATTTCTGCTCCTGGCTGACTTAGCATTGACCTGAAATGCCACCTTCTGTTTCTGGGGGATCATTATAGACATTTTTGTATTTAAAAATGTGGGAAGAATCCTCATGAGCCAGAGGTATGCCCCAGACAACAGAGAACACGCAGCTCCCTAAACGATTTCCCGGTAGCTCCCATAGCAATTCATGAAAACACCCCCACTGGGGAAAAATGTAATACACAAAAAAATCAATCTTCCTTTAAAGTTTTCCAACACTACTCAGTAAATCACCCTGGTGGTGAATTGCCCTCACTGTTCAAAACCATACGCCTGTTTCCAGTCTGGGTTTACCTGGCATCTGTTCCAGATGCCTGGTCATGCTCTAACTGTGTCTGCTGCAGCAAACTGCCCCCTCTGTCAAATTTCTTCGTCCCAAGAAGGCACTTGCAGGTAGTGCTCACAATCTCCTTAATAACTGAAATAGCCTGTGCAGCCTGGGCCCACAAGGCATGTTTCCAGTCCTTTCACCTTGTGCAGCTCCTCTCTGCACTGCTTCCCCTGATCCCTTCCGGGCTGAGCAGGGAAGGGCAGGATGGGACCCGCCAGGGCAGCACAGAGCCAGTCTGGCACCTCCACTGCTGCTGGGCTACCCTCACTGCCACCTCCTGCGACAGCACGTGACATGTCAGCACAGTGTCACCGTGGGACCCTCCTCCACCCACTTCTCCCCTCTTCCTCCCCATGTCCTTGCTGGCAGAAGCCTGTCTGCCTGGAGCCGGGGGTCTGCATTGCCCATCCCAAGGTGGCTCTGGCTGTGCCACAAGCTTGGTTGCTCGCTATCAGCCCATTTACTGAGGAATGTCTCAGCCTCTCTACTAGAGATTCGTCCTCACGATTGTTCACCTCGTTCCCACTCTGGAAACAGCATCAGCAGAGATTTTACCTGTTCTGTCACAAAACTGGGAGAAATGCCATCAATCCGCCTGCATGAATGAGTCCTGAAGAGAAGTCATCCTCTTGCGCACACTCCAGGCAGATGCAGGTTTACTTCTTGTAGTCCATCTTACCTTCCTCCTGTGTATGAGGATTTCCGGTTAAACCCAGCAAGTTTTCCAGCTTACCCCATAGCTGCTTCTGCAGCAAGGTGAACCTCTCTTCTGTTTTCTGTATTCCAGTATCCCACATCAGCCCCCGCTTTGGCACTGGGCCCTGACTAAACCAGCAGGTGTGGCTGTGAAAGGACGGACTATCTCCGGCCCTCCCACCCCTCAGTGGATACTGCAGCCTCTGCAAGGAGCTGGCAGTAAAGAGAGGGGTGGTGATGTAGGGGCTCCAAGTTAGGGGTCCTCCAGAACAGCCAGACCTCACGAGGCAGCACCTGGGGAAGGAAGCACGCTGGCACCGGGCCAGGGGAGTAAGCCACACATCCCACTCCATGCCACTCCAGAACCTGCTCCCAGCATCATCTTTACTTCTTGGTGGCCTTCGTGCTGCTTGTTCATGGAAGGAGGATTGCACCAGAGAACCACTCATCTTGGTCTGAGGATGGGCAGACCAGAGGAGATGATGCTGGGAGTTAGGGAAGGCAGAGCTAGCTCTCAGGTTCTCCTCACTCCCAAGCCCATTCCTGCAGACATTCACTATTTAACACCCCAGGGTGCTCTGTCTGCTCTGCAGCCAAAGATGCAATAGCAGCTCATGCAGAGCCACCTGGGCAAACCAGCTTAACCCCAGTGTAACGCCGGACATGGCACGTGAACTGCTGCAGTGTGGATTCAGCAGGGCTTGGGGGAGACCCTCGGACCACACTGCGCTGGTTGCTGAGCTGCAGATCAGCACCAGGGGTTGCTGGGGTCAGTGTTACCAGATTGTGAGTTTCTCTAGCCGTGTTCTGCAGACCTGCAGATCTGCTTTCCCCATGCGCAGGGTCTACAGAGAACGGAGCCGTGCCAGGAGATGACCCTGAAGCCCCGACCCCCTGCAGCGCCCTGCAGAGCTCAGCTATCGTTCCCTTGGGCATTTGCGAAGTGACATTTGATTTGAATGGCATTCAGGAGCAGCTGGCTGTTGACAGGGCCAGACCCCAGGTGTCTCTCACGAGGTGTACGGCAAATAGGGGTGACACAGCCAGTGCGGCCAGTGGGGAGGCGAAACAAGCCCAAAGTAGTCTGAGCAGTGCCGCATACAAATGTGGCATTGCCAGAACCAACAGCTGCTAGTACAGATGCAGCAACTTTAACTGCGAGGCCACCTCACAGCCCACTGCCTCTTCCTTCGCTTTTCATTTCAGGAGAACAAATGGAGCAGGAATTGTGCCGTTAACAATGTCCAGTCAACCTTAGCCCTGCTTCATTCCTCCTCCCTTAGGCTACAGACATGACCTGGCAGGAGAGCTCTTGCCTGTCACTGCGCAGCTGCAGGGAGGGACACACGCCGCTGGAGGGGCAGCCCATGGTGGCATTTCCAGACTCCAATACTCAGGTGTCCTCTTTGGCACTCATGACCAAACATCTCTGGATTCACAGTGTCTGTGACGATTATGAAGGTGAAAAGCTGGTGTGTGAGCGTGTCTGCTGGGTGTACAGAAGCTTTCTGTGGTGGTGAAGTGTCCACGTGAGAGCAGCTCTGCGCACTGTCCGGCTGCGGCTGCCTCAGGGTGTTTGCTGTCTGCTGTAGAGACCATAGAGGGACATCCCCAGGGACACTGCGGGAGCAAAACACCGTGTCTCCTGTGAAGGCCAATGGGATATATTAAGCCTAGGCAAAGCAGGCAGCTGCTCAGGGCAGACTGTGGCCTGGGAGGCACAGCTCTCCGCTCTTCGCCAGGGCGATGGGAAGCCAGCCAGTGATGGCTGCTGCTCTGGCAGGAGGTACCAGGAGCCACAGGGCTGCAGCCAGCCCGGAGCTGATGGGAAGAGGGGTGGTAAGCACATCTGCCAGCACAAGAACATCATGGTCTTGATGATGTTTTAAACATTGCAATTTTAGCTAATTCCATTGCTGAAATAAGTAGTACATACCTAGCTCGACATCCTGTTGAGCATCCTGTTGAGCCGCTACTTATTTCAGCAATGTAATCAGCTAAAATCACTGGTCTCTTCAGGGCTACCAAGCCTGTCCAGCACATAGCTAGGAGCAGGGCGGTCCAGAGTAGCATAAGTGGAAGGGTTTCATATGGCAGTGCTGGGGTAAGCTGATGGAGAGGAGGTGTTTCTAGGAGCAGCTGGAAGAAGCAAAGAGTGGGTCTGTTTAGTTGAATCCCCTGCATTTAGTAGACAAGAGTTGTCCCTGAAAACCTTTTCGACTTGTCTTTCCTGTGCTGGAGGGACAGACTGGCTGCTTGTCAATGGGCAGACAGGCTACACTGTGTGTACAGAACAGGACAGCCTGATGTCAAGTACTGGCATTTAGGAAAGGACTCAAATTCTGGTGACCTGCTGAACATCCCTTCTTTCTGTAGGAGGACAAAGCCAAGGCAGAAGGAGCACACTTTCCCAGGACACCCTGCTCAGACCAGTCTGAAACAGACTACTCATTGACCTTATGAAACCAACACATGGCTGGGCCCGGGAGAGGAGGGAAGCAGAAGAAAGAGAAGATGCTGCTCAGTGTAGGTGGAAATTTGGGTGTTTGAGCAGCCAGTTGCCAAATCTTTGCTGATCATATACAAACCAGCAATTTAGTGTCCTCAAACATGTATGGTATTCCTCAGGAGTGCACCCTGCAAAAGTGTGATGTTTTCATGGTAAAAACCGGTCAAAGTAGTGCTCCAAAGCAAAATAATTCTGAAAAACAGGTTGTGGTAGGAATACAGCAATCATTGTTATATTCTTTAGAAACAATTACTTTTTGTCAAAGCTTTTTCAGAAAACAAACACACAAGCAAAGAAAACACCGCAGAAAAACCAAACCATAACCTCAGTCATATATGTGGTGTGGAAAACTTCAGCCCAAACTCTTAAAATCGGACAAAGGTGTAAGCAACTAAAGGTCTTATGGGAAGTGACGGCCACGCTCACTTAAGCATTGAAGCTTGAATCACCTATAATTAGGCAAGGAAACATGTGTGTATACCGGAAACTATACAAACAAGCTATTAATAGCTGCTTCATTTTCACCATTCTCCAGCCAGCAGTTAGGGCCAGAGAGGTCTCGGGGCCTTGCTGGTGATTGTCCGGCTGGCCACGGTGCCCCCATGGTGAGGTGCAGCCGCCCTCGGACCCTGCCCTGCTGCGCCGACACGGGGTCTGGCTCCACTTCGCCCTCAGCAGGTCCCGCAGCCGTGTGGCATTTCTCGGTGCAGCCAACAGCCAGCCACAGGCTTTCCACGGACGACAGAAGGGAAGCAGACACAGGGACTCTGAGCACTGTTTCCCATGGTAGAAAGCAGATGTCTGAAGGGGACATGCAGGCTGTAACCCAGTATTTTTCCTAGGTGATACGTCCCTTCCCTCCTGGCTCACCCAGCAGCCCAAGACCACGGCCAAGGCAGGATGGTGTTCTGCAAAAGGCTTGTTCAGGAAATTTGACCCAGCTCATCCGTACAGCAAGGCCAGGAGACATTTCTGGTAGCAAACGGCCTTGGTCTGCTTTGCTGTGATGCCCCTTGCAGATTCCCCATAGCAGCTGTGCAGCTGCCGGTGTTCATGAGAGCTGAACGGCAGCAGTTCCTGAGCTGTGGAGACAGGATAGAGAGCTCCCACTTCTGCCTACCATGTGCTGGATGTCAGATGGGCAGAGACCTCCCTGGTCTGGAATCACTGGGAATCACTGAACCTCCTGCCCACCTCCCCAACTAGATCTGGTCCATGAGTTAGCACGTGGAGCGCTTTGACAAAAATGTGGTCATAGAATATCAACGTGGCCCCGGGAATAANGAGGGCAGGGGACAGACCTGCTTGGGCGTGGGGACTGGTGCAGCCCTGGAGCCACAGGGATGTTCCCAGGGAGAGGGGAAAATGCAGTTGGTGCTGACTGAGCACACAATGGTGGATTCAGTCCCTCGTGTGCAGGATCTGTCCCACTGCCAGGACCGAGGGATTCAGGTCTTGGGTGCTGGGTGGCACACGACAGCCACAGGTGTCAGCCCGCTCTGTTCTCCTCCCACTGTCTCAGACACATCAAGCGTCCAAAGCTTCCCAGGCAGATCCATGGTCTGCCTCTGGGTAGAGGGTCTCCTGTTCCCGGCCAAATTGCCCACCTCTGGGATTGCACCACAGCCATGCTCAGGGCACAGGAGGGAGGAGAGGTGCAGATCAGGATGAGAATCAAGGAGGAGAGGGCACGCATTTGTGGGTCACACAGGATCTGAAGGATAGGGGACAAAATACCTGCCACTGGCAGGGAAAACACCTTCCCCTGCAGTTTGGTGGAGATACAGTCAGAGAAACTTCCTGATCAGGACCGCGCAGCTCCCCGTTCTGAGCTGCTGCTGCCTGGGACCATGAGCTGCCAGCAATTACCTCTGCCCCGGCAGTGTGGAAATATGCCCGGCTGGGACGGTCTTGAATAAAGTGTCTTCACTCTCTGCGAGTGTCCTTCCCTGGGAAGATGTAGGGGCTTTGCCTAGTAATAGAAGGCTTCATTTGCGTTCAAGAGATTTACAGGTATCACCCGACCTGTATCGCAACAGGCAGCACACTGCTTCCGAGGCTATAAAACGTGATGGAGACCTGCTCTTCCTTTGGTATCAAGCTCCCCAGTAGTGGGAAGGCAGATGGATGCCCTAAGTGTTAGTACGTAAATGCTCAAGTAAAATTACTCATTCACATGTTTTGCAAAAATACATTGGTCACCTTATTACTGCGCTGTCTGAGAGGCATGGGCTTAAGTGGGAGACCTCGAAAAAGGACTGTCAGGATAAATCCTGGAGGTTTAGGTTCAGACAGTCACTGCAGTCTATTTTAGCACTGGCTCTTCTGTGAATATCAATTTCTAGAAAGAACGAGAAATCTCTCCTAATCTTTGTCTTGCTTAGTTAGAATTCATTGATTTCTGCTAGTGTTTCAGTATTTTCCTTAGAAAAGGCAAATTTTACAGCCCGATTGACAAAAAGAACCTTCTTTGATAGATGCATGTTACACATGTGGATCTTTCAAAATAAAGCATCTAAGAATTATTTTGAAATCAAGCTGTGCCTGATGTCAGCTTTCTCTGTACAGTGAGTTCATGCAGTGTTGCCTCATATTTAGTATACTGCATCTGTTGAAGCACCCTATAGTTTCCAGGATGTTTTCTGAGGTATTTAGATTTATTTCAATGTTTACAATGTATTTGTTGTTCATTAAACATATTTACCCAGGCTAACCCAACATGAAAGAAATTATCTTGTTTACAGTGGAATCTTGACAAAAATGCATGCAGAAAAGATAGACAAACACACATAAACCTGGATTGCTGAGTGGAACATTGATTTGCTGCCACTTCCAATTTTTCTCATTAGAACTTATTTTATTTGAACATAACAGTACCCCGTGTAAATGTGAAGTTGTTAATCTTATTACTATACAGAAAACAAATTAATTATTATGCATGATATTGGAAATGGGTTGTTAGGTTGGCATTGGGAAGATTAGAAAAATACACTCATTACTTCAAATGATATCTGATATACATGTACAACTCTGTTTTTAAAATCATTTACCATGTTCAGATAGCAAATACAGCAAGTAGCAAAGCCCTTCTTCCATGTGGTTTTAAAATTTCAGGCCCATGTTCTGAAGGTTGGATTAAAGACTGTAGTTTGCAGTTAGACTTTTATATTTTAAAACTCCGGTATTGAACCAGAGCAGATGAAGTTGTTAGATTGAATTTCATCCAGCTGCAAGGTAGGATTCACTATGTTGATATAATTAACTAGTATGAGATCCAGGTGGCTTACCTAGACAGGACAAGGATCTGCATTTCAGGCCTGCTGGCTCACCATGACTGCTTCCTAAAAACACTTGGATGTAGATGGAGGAAGCCCACTATTATTTTTGAAAAAATAATAATACTAGGAGTAGGAAAAGGAACATGTATGTAAGGTGTCTTTAGTGGTGTAGCTTGCATAGCTGCTGGTGTACTGGGGATCTAGCCTGTGGTTGAGACCTCTAGTTCCTGTGGTAGTAATAATATTTGCTCGGTAGTGAGTGTGGGTTTGAGGAGGGTTTGGGGTGGCGGGAAGCCGTCCTGCTCATATTCTGTCTGTCTGGAGCATGTCATTTCCTTGCTGGTGAGGCAAAGAGAATGATTAGGGTGGGCAACATGTCTTTGCCTCCTAATGGTGCTGGGAGTACCAACCTCTTGGCTGAGTGGTGAAGAGGACAGGCACAGACGGGCTGGACTCTCTGTATCCCTTGGGATGCCTGTGCTCTCTCCTGAAGTCTCTAGTCATGGTACTGATCAAAACATTTGCTGTGCATAAGAGCCACTTCTGTGGATAAGGTGGTACAGACAGCCCCTAGCAGTCAAAGCTGTCAGGTCACCAGCTACAGAATTGTAACATAGAATAATAAGTTTTTCCTTTTAACATGGAGTCTTCTTATTTGCTGGTAGCTTTGTGTGGTCAAGAGCTGCCTCTTGTAGCAGTCTTGCAGATGCTAAATGTGTTGCTTTTTCCAAGGAGAGCTGACAGACCAATGAGTTTCGCATGAACACAAGTGGTGGAGCTTTTAGCAAAAACTATGTCAAAATTTGAAACAAAAGAGTGAGATAACAGCCATGGAGAGTTTCTACAGATTTTTGTGTTGCTCATCACCTGGATTCACAGTGGGGTCTTTCTGCCGTAATCACATAGTTCTGGCAGATCTTGGGGCATGTTGAGCCCTGCCTTCCAACCCCAATGCCATCCAGGCTAGAGGCACGTAGGATTATCTTTTCCATGCCAGAGCCTTTCTGTTTTCCAGGTTGAGCCCTTTCTTCTCCCGGTAGTTTTCCCTCACTGTCCATCTAGTACCAGTATACGTTAATTCTCAGGCTTGGACAGACCTTCCTTTAAAGCGTACCTCAGATATTGTCCTCTCTGCTGAGCCAGTGAGACAGAAAGACAGGCACGTACCCACTGATCACCCAGGCCAAGCTGCAAAGCATAAACCCACCTGCGTTTACAACCCTCCTGACCAGATCGCGACAGCCAGCAAAAGAGCTGGTGACATCTTCTTTCACAGTGGTGACAAGTTCCACCCGCCTTGTGCTATGGGGAAGGTTGGACTATGGGCCAGGTTGTTTTCTTTGACTCCTTAAGCTAGGGAGAGGCATAGAGAAAGGCAGCTCTGTCAAAGAGCAAGATCTTTGTCACATCTCGAGTTTCCAGAGAGGTGTCCCAGCTGGGCAGCTGGCACTGTGCCCTCAGGAAATAAGGGGTTAATAATGTCCTGCGTGCCTCGGTGCAAAACTTCTGAAAAACTCCCCTGAAATCGGTTGCTATACTCAAAATAATGCATGTCCTACAGGGCAAGAAATAGAGATAAAACTAAAATAGCAGCATTAATGAGCGAAGTAAATATCAGAGCAGAGCTGTAAAAACAGTGAGGAAATTCCCCTAAAGAATGTTTTGTTCCGCTTTAGTGACGCTAGATACGAGGGTTCGTCTTTGCAATCTCCACCGTGCCGGAGGCTGCCATGAGCCTTGGTGACAAGAGCTCAGGAGGGTCATCCCCCAAACCGGCACAGCTGGGCCTTGGTCGGGTGCCACTTCATCCTTGGAGCCACAGCTCCACCAAATAATCTGCTAGGATCTCCAACCTGAGAAAAGAGAGAGGCTAGATTTTAGTAGAAAATGAGCCTTTCCTTCCTGTTAGAGCTGCTGAGCGGGCAATTACGCAGCGCTCCCCAGGGAGGACAGTGCGGCAGGCAGGGCTGGTCCTGCCTCCCGGGACACCAGGGGGTCCTGCCCACGGCCGGGGCCTCGGTCCTTCCCCACGGGGCAGGCAGCTCTTCCCTAGCTCACATCAGGGCAGCTTTGGCCCCGCACATTGCCAGGCCTGCGTCGGGGCTCTGCTGCGGGAGGGTGCGGGTGAAGTCTTTTTGCAGAGCAGTTCTTGCTGGTGAGATGATGGAGAAGCCCTCCCCACCAGCTGTCATTGCTGGAGTTTTGTCCTCTCAGTGAAGCATCCTGTATTTCTGCTCACACATGTTGCCTGATTTTGTGCTTAACTGAAACACTGTATTTTAAAGCAAGCAAGGAAATTCTTCAGTTTTCCTTCCTGCAGGCCATATCACAAGGTAAATGCCTTTTCATGGTGGTTATAGCTATATATTGAGCAAACAGGGTGTTAGCAAACTGCTCTTTTTTAATTTTCTTCATATTGATTTCAAAATTTCACTATAAAAAGGTTTCAATTACAAGACAACCTTTTTATATTTCACACTTAGTAATCTTCATGCAGCTGTATAATTGGAGGTAAGCAGTATCTGGAGTTAATGAAATAGATTTCTGTATTGTTCTTAAAGTCTCCAGTTAACTACAATTTGCCGTGTGATGATAAAGAGCAGAGCTCTTTGTCATCTCCTCTAAACACAGCCCCCACCCTGCAGAATTAGAGTGAATGCAAATAAAGACAAAGAAATTACACCAAAAATACCTAAGGAGAGGAAAAAAACAATCTTGTGAGGTAATTATTCTCAAAGGGATGCAAGGACTGAAAACACCCCCGATGTGTCGCTGTACTTTGCTGCACCAGTACAAGTTATTCACATCCCGCACGGAGTGTCCTTTTGCAACCCGTCTGTGGGATGGATTCGCCCAAGCTGGCACATCCATGCCTGTGGCATTAGGGAGCAGCAACTTTGGGTGCTGTGGGAGAGGTGAAGCACCCGACTTTGCAAACAGCAGAGGTGAAAGGATGAGCGATCCCCGGGGCTGACCAGGGTTTGCTTGTACCGCACAGGACCCACGGCTGGATGCTGCTTCTGCCTCTTTGAGCATTTTTCAAAGCCTGGCAGTTTGAAACACTGCCTGAGAGGATTTCCAGGGGAAAGAAATGCTTTGTCTTATTTTATGCCAGTGTGTAAGTTACTATGAGGCTAATGGCTTGGGTGCAGGTGAGAGTAACACAGCAAGAGCAAAAGGGGAGGAGTTGATTCTTGAAACGAAAAGGCAAGAAACCTTCCCGACCTTTTTGAGTAAAATAACTGATAGTGTACAGACAGCAAGTGTAGTGAAACTTTCCTTCTCTGTTTTTATTTTTTTCCCTCATTCAGCAACAGACTTTTTTCCTAGTCTGCTGTTTGGCAGAGCAGTACCACACAGTGCAGCATCGTACAGCAGTGCAGCCCAGAGGGTGAGTGGCAGCACTCTCAACAGGGGTGGGAGAGCAGAGACAGCTGGAGACGAACAAGGAGGAGGGGTGGCTGGCCCAGTCTATGGGCAGGAGGCAAAACAAAGGAAAGGGTCCCCAGAAAAACATCCCTGCTGAGCAGAGGTAGCATTGCAGTGACAGAGAGGTTGGCACCTGGGTGACCAAACCATGTGCTGGCCAACCATTGTGGAGTCACCTTGATGATGATGAAATTCACAAGGCCTGTCCCGCTGCCATGGTATGGGCATGTCCAGGTTGTCAGAGACCATTCCAGCTGGATCCTGGGTGACATGGTGATGGAAACCCCGAGCAGCGAAACAACGGAAAGAGAGCACAGCTGGCAAGAGACATAATTACCTTTTTGAGCTTCACAGCCAGAACATATGACCCTCACGCCAGTCCAGCCAATGTCATTGGCTCTGTTCTGGTGTCCGAGTAAGCCTGGCTGCAGGTGCTGCACAGGAAAGCCCCAGGCTGCCCCTGCGACCTGCTCTGCTGCAGCCCCGCACGACACATCGCTGCCAACAGATAACCCAGCACCACCTTCCACAGGCCCCTTCCCTAGCCACGTGCCCTTGCATTTTCCCTTCCAGCAAAGTCCATGTTCGCACAGTGCAGCATCGGCTGGTTACAGGAGTTATTGCACAGGACAGCTGCTCTGAGAGGGTTGTAAATTATTTGTCTTCGGTCACTTCACCTCTCCAGAGACAGCCGCAGCATAGAGGGGAACGAGAGAGAAGGGTGCAAGACTTGCCTTTTTGGCTGTGGCTAGTTCCTGGACCTCCACGGCCATGACTTGCAACTGTCCTGCGTGAAAGGCAGAGCTACTGTGGGCACACCAACTTTGCCATGTAGGGATCTTGATTTTGGATGGTAGTGGTTTTGGGTGCACATAGGAAAAGAGATAAAAAAACAACTAGACAGCTGCAGCCTCTCCTGTCAAAAAGACATCTGCTTGTCCACAGTAATGGGGGGAACTGGTGGTTCTCTGCAGATATGAAAATCTGGCAAATTGCTGTGGGCAAGTCCTTTGCTTGCCCTAGGTCCTAGTCGCAGCAGCGCACTGAAGAGATGAGTCCCGTGCCCCAGGATGTGCAAACCCACTGTGCTCTGCCCAAACCCTCCCCAGCCCATGTGTCTCACCAGGGTTTTACCCAGGGCTGCTGTGAATGAAAAACTTCCTGGGTTGTAACAGCGTGGCCTGAGGCTTGCAAATGTGCAAACATTTTCATCGGTGCTAGTGCACTACTCCTTTGAATATCTGCTGTGAAGATATAGCCCTTGCTGCACAAAGGCTCTGGTGATTAGCATGATAAAATGTGTATTTAAATACTCTTGCATGTACCGGCATGGTTCCTAAAACTATGGAAGGAAACCTTTCTGCAAGCCATTGAAAGGTGGCAGTTAAAACACGTACCTAAAGCACGTGCTATGATGTATCTAATAAATATTCTAGGGAAAATTAGAAATCTCTTTAAAAGCAAATTATGTTAAGATGAAAAATCCTTTGGCAGCTGAGATTTACAGCGGTGTCTATTTACATACACGGCAGCGTGTTGACCAAGTGATGTATTTACTTACCAATTAGTCAAAGAGGAGCAGGAGAATATTGCACTGTGTTCCTGCAGGTATTAAACACCTGATCTAGAGAGATGCTGGACAGAGCTGGACTCTGAATGCTGCCCAGTTTCTGATCTTGGCCATTCATTTGATTAGGGTTAATTATGTGTTTGGAGGCTGTGAGCCACCACCCTTTTTTTCAATCAATAGGAGAGAATCAGGTTATTAACAGGAAACTTAATCTAGGAAAGATAACAGTTAATACCCTGGGTATGTCTCCTTTTGAGCCTCGAGAAAGCCTTAGATTCCTTAACCTCCTGCCTTCTGCTTGCATTTTCTGGACACTTTTATGTCTAGCAAAGGGCTCACTTAATCAACTGTATTTTCCTCTTCGCTGGCAATTGTTGGAAGCAGACTATTCAGTGATTTAACTTCCTATCTTCCAATCTACCTCTTCTCCCAGCAATTCTCAAAGCAAAGGAATCAATTTGACCTTTTTCAGCATTTTAATAGCAGCAAACACAACAGTTACAGCATGGGATGAACTTGGGTTGAAATTTTTGTTCCTGGCTTTCTTGAGAGAGACTGGAAAAGCAAGCATTGTATAGAAGAGTTGATCACTTTCCAGCTAGAGCTCCCATACGAAAATCCTCATTCTTGGTTTCTTTACTTTTCAGCAGAGCCAAAATGGGCCCCTCTTTTCAAAGTATCCATGGGAGGACGCATTCCAAGAGAGAGGGAAGCAGGGCTTATAACTGAGAAAGCTGTTCCTTCAAGCAAAACAGCAGCCCTGCAGCAAACTTCTCCCTTCTGCTTTATGCAGAAGTGCCCAGAAGCACTGTTCAAGTCCAAGCTCAGTGACAAAGGGGAGACTTTGAGGGTGCTTTTTCACGACGCCCCTGACTTACAGCTGCAAAGATCTGATTCCTACTCTGTGCTCTGCCCAGACCTGTGCCCTCCCCGGGCACGCCACTGCACCTCCCTAGGTCTCCTGTGTGGCAAAGGGGTCAGCAGCCTTTCCCTTCTCCCACCTTCCCCTGGCCCGGCTGCGGCTCCGCTGGCACGGCAGGGGCCGCTCTGCACCCCCAGACACCACAGTGTCTGTTCCCTCTGCTCTGCTCTCTCGTCCCAAAAGCAGTGCTCATCCTGCCTCTGCCGCTGCATCCGAAACAAGCACTTTGCCTTCCCAAGGAGCGTGCCAGGACACCCCATGGGCTGGAGGATGTCTGCTCTGCTGCTGACGGTGCCTTGCGTCACACTCTTCCGTTGGGCTTGAACGAGGAGCTATTGTGCAGGGCTGGGGAAGCCCGGGCTCTGCAGTCCAGCCTCGCTGTGCTCCCAGGAGGCCAGGCCCTCACTCTACCACGTCACTGCAGTAATCTCAGAGGATACGGTGGGGTTTCTCACAGAGCTCTCAGGAAGAGGTAGAAGCCAGCATCTGGTGTGGCTTGGTCTCCCTCGGATGCTGGCTCATTTTCAGCTGTGCATGTAAGCGTGTCACCAGGCAGAAAGTTCTGCAAAGTTGACTTTTAAAACCATGTCTTTTTAACTATCAAAATAACCACACTCAAGATCAGTGAAAGTGACTGAGAGAGGGGACTGAAGCGTTCACTGTGGCGTGAACCCTTCCACACTAGACTGATAAAACAGGTAGGAGCAGGGTTTAGGCTATTCATTGCTTTGATAAATTAGGTTGGTCTTCTGCTTTGACACAAATATATCTCTGAAAACGCAGGCCCTGGTCACTGTATGGTTGTGGACTGGAGAAAAAAAGTCCTGGAGGCACAGAAAGGGGCAGTGAGGAGCAGCCCTCAGGGTGCAGGCCAGTAAAGCTATGGGCAGCTCTTTCAAAAAAGCATTTCACTCTGCCGTGGTGCTGCCTGCTGCAGGACGGCAGTGGCTCTCTCTGCTGCATACAACCAACGAGGACCCCTGGTACGCTGCTTACCACCCAGTCCAACTGGCAGCACTTCTGAGACAGCAGTTAGTGGTAGGTGAGGGGAGAGCAAAAGTAATAATGCATATTGACCGAAAAAGAGAAGTCTCTCAGCATTTCCTGCCCTCCTCTCACAGTCTCGAAAATAAAACCCACTGGTTTTGTCAGCTGCACCACCTCGGCTCTGCCCCCTCACTGGACTGACCATACTGGGAAATGGAGTGTTGACAAAATTGTTGACATCTCTCCCGATCAATCTCATCCAGGGGGGGACAGGGCACCCCTTCCGTGTGGAGCACTGAGAAAACACTGCTGCTGTTGGGATGCCTCTTCTCCACGCTCCGATCTTTCAAGCCTCATTTCTTGGTGGCTTCCAGTGGACAGCTCTCTAAAGATCACTGAGGGTATTAGATCATGCTACCAAAGTGCTCTCAACTTTACAGGACTACCCATCTAACAGCTTTCAAATTACTTCAGTCTAATTAGCATAACCATCTCAGAGTTCACTTTTATCTCTGGGAACATACCTGGCCAGGATCACCACTAGATCTCCCGTATTTTTGATTTAAAAAGACAGTCTCGGAGGAAAAAGAGGCTATGGTACTGTAGAGAAGCAGTGGCTATTTCTAAAACAGACCTGACCCTCCACCCTCTAATCCTGCTTAGACTGAGGGGCAGTTCATCATTTGTAGCAGTGCTCCCCCTCTTCCACATTTGGTATCGGTGTGTTTTACAGAAATGTGCAAAAACGCAAATAACTTTAAAGGTGGTACCGGGCTCTGTGCAACCCTCTGCCCCTCCACTTCCCCAAAATCATGATGAACCACACCTCGGGAACAGGAGGCTAGCCAAGGATGAGAGCGGGTCGGTACCTGGGGAGGCAAGGCGATGCGAATACTCCGCTCTGGAGGCCCCAGGCGTTTTGGCTGTGATGTATTACGCCGGGCCTTGAGCAGTGCCGGGGTTTGCAGTATGCGTGTCAGCCTTGTGAGGTGGGGGTTATCCTTTTGCTTCCTAACGTTATGCATCAGAGTTAAAAGGACAAAAGGTCAGGCCGCGTTTATGATCTTCTCGTCACTTGAGACAGGGCAGGCAACAACAACTGTCCTTGGAAAACTCCAAAAACATATTTCTGCTGCGCCACCGTTCTTTCTCTTCGCTGCCTTTTCGCCCGCCTCTTGCCGCGCACAGAAAGCACGGCAGACCTCTGAAACGCGGTCCGGGCCGTGCTGGGGCCGGGGACCCTCCAGCTGCAGCCGTGGCGTGGCGGAGGGCTGGCTCCCGAGCGCCCCTTCCGTGGGGGGGGCTCAGCCACGCTGCGATGTCGCGCCCCGGCAGAAGATGCTCCTGGGAGAGCGGGAGGCGTTTTCCAGGAGCCGTTCCCGGGAGCTCCGGCCGACCCGAGCGGCGGGATCCCGGCTGATTCCCAGCCCTGCTGACACCCAGGAACGCTGTCCCTGTGTGGGAACAGCGGGGGCTTTTCCCGGGCGTCCGTGGGGCTCCGGTTTCTCACACCCGGCCTGAAATCCCACGGCGGCGGCGCAGGATGGGGCCCGGGGCGCTGGGTGGGGGTCGGCTTCCCGCTGCTGTGGGCGCCCCGCGGTACCGGAGCCGCGCTCCTCGGGCGGCACTGAGCGGGTCTCACCCCAAACACTGCACCCCGGGGCCGGCAGCGAGGGGAGGGGACGCCTCCGCGCTGCTT
>VYXH01010665.1:134903-147401 GCA_013397275.1 Burhinus bistriatus | reverse complement strand
TGCTTGAACAGGCTGAGATGGAGGGATTTTCCAGTCAGGGTGTAAGCTGGAGGTGGGGATAACATTATATTAGGAGCTGCCTTGTCTTCAGGAGCTTTGTGTCAGGCTGGTGTGTCCAGTGCTTGTCAAGTGCTTGTTAATAGTGACAGCCCTGGATGGGGCTGGGTGGGCAGCTCTGCCTGTCCCAGTTAACACAGGCTGGGAAGAGCTGGAAGGTGATCCCAGGGCTGCGGCGCCACATAGGGTTTAGCCTCCAGCTCTAGCCTGAGCCTGATTACTGCCTCATCTGCAATGGAAGGGCTCCCTCTGGTGCAACCAGTAATCCTCTCTGCCTCTTCCTTTTTCCCTCCTTTTCTTGTTTTCTTTCTCTTCCAGCAAAGGCACCTTTGCTGCCATATACATGTCTGCTCCAGAGGGGAGGACAGGACCCACCCTGACCTCTTCTTCAGTGTCAAGAAAACCCAATTCCTTGTCCTCCACCCACCACTGAAATATCCTGTACACCCATGACCACCCCAAGAGAGACCAAAATCCTGGGAAACCTTCCCCAGGAGAGCAGGGCAGTGATCACCTGCCTCAGAGAGGGCGACCAAGCCTCACAGACCTGTGCTTTGAAACCGACCAGTCAATTGTGGTCATGTCCAATGAGATGTGAGCCCACATTAAGAAATGTCCCAGTGCCTGGGTACCAAACCCAGCCCCCCTCATTGCTCTCACCCCAGTCCTTTTTCTAACTGGAGCTGGACCCCTTCCCTCTTTGTAAAGCAGGGGAAAAGCTCCAGAGAGGAGCTTTGGGATGGGGCAGGTTGCAGAGTGGCTTCATTAGCCATGAGACCTCCACCAAGGGCAATCTGCAGCTCGAGGTGCTGCTTGGCCTCTGAACAAGCAGTTGTCCTAGTTTTTTACAGGCTGGAGGGACAAGAGGAGGGTCTGAACTCTGCTTGCCTGGACCTGGCAAAAGGTCATTGAACAGATGTGGACAGAAGATGCCATGGGGCTAGAAAGAGCTGGGAACAGGCTCTCGTCTCCACCAGCTCTGCACTGCTGTGTATCACCACCCTCCTTTTCTCAACAGAAATGAGACTCTGCTCCGCTGACGCCAAGCCAGGCAGACATCAGCCCGCCAGCTCTTCACCCATCTGACAGCTCAGTGCAACCAGGGCAGAGCCCTCCCTGCAGCCAAACACTTGCCTGCAGGTTTCCGTTCATCAGAAGGGTGTGGGTCGTTCCCTGCTGCACATAGGCTCTCCCTTCCCCAGGAATCGTTGCACTGCTTTGCTAAAGGCCGCTGCTGCCGTAGCCAGAGGTGGCTGCATAAGCGGCGCTGGGCAAAACACACCCTCATGAAATAGCAGGGAAAGGGGCCTGCGAGGCGACGGGGATCAAAGATGTGCTGCAATATAGCAGCTGTTGTTATGGATGTCTTACAGATGTGGAGGGGCACAGCTCCATCCAAGGCTAATTCATCTTTCACTCACAAAACCGATCTGGCAAGGGAGGATTTTAGAGTTCCCACATGATTTTTTGTTTGTTTCATCTTTTCCTCCTTTTTTTTTTTTTTTTTTTTTTTTTTTTTTTTTTTTTTTTTTTTTTTTTTTTTTTTTTAATTAAGTTTCCCCTGATTGCAAAACCAAATGTAAAAACCTGTAAGTCTGAATAGCCCTAGGGAAAGGAGCACTCAGAAAATTCTTGACAAAATTATAATTCCTGCTTCACTTGTGCAGTGAGAAAATGTGCTGAATGTGAAAAAGTTGCATGTATTAATTATGGCCATAGATGGCACCACGATTTAAAAAGACAGGAACGGAATAATTGCTATTAATGTCATTGGAATGGAGTAAACGGTTCTGAGGCAGATCCCACTGCAAGCACAAGAGAAAGAAATCTTACATAACCTTAAATAATATTTAATGAATTATTTAATAAATATACATAAATATTTTTAACCTGGTTTTCTCAGGAGATGAATCTTAGGCCGTGGCTTAGGCTAATTTTGCATTTGCTGACTAGTTGGCTGAGTAGATGGGGGTGTGAAAATACTGATTTGACTTGTAGGCTAAGGTAGCAGCTGTATCCACCAAGGGGAACATAAGGAAAAGCCAGTTCAAGAGCTGTGTTGTGATGAAGCTTGGCCTGGGAAGGACCTGAAGGGGCAAACCATCCAGAGCTGGTGCCAGACTGAGGGCATGGATGCATGCAAGACACAGATCTTTGTCTAAGAAAGCAACAACTGGGCTAAACCAGAGGACCAAGGATATTTTAGTGTTACCCTCCACACTCTGGCCAGCCAGTCCCTGCACAGAGATGAACATCATGGTCTCTTTTTTGCAGAAGGGCAAGCAAATAACTCAGGCCTGGGCTCTCAGCTTACACCCCCAGTCCCCACACTGTGTCCTAGCTCCATGCCTCTATGTCTTCTAGTCTGCACTCACTATTCCCCTTGTTTTTAACCGTGGTAGGAAGACCAGTGCTTGGCTGGGCCATGGTCCATGAACCTCCTTATGGCTTGAATTCATCTCTCCAAAGCTACCTGAGAAGGCGGCTGTGCTGAGAGACCCAAATGGGCACTTGCTGTTCACTGGCCAAGGGGAGAACTCCAGTTTGGCAGAGCTGCCAAATCCATAACCAAATGCAGTGGAAAACAGCAGCAGTGAAAGACCCAAAGCTCTCTCCAGCTTCTGAAGCTCCTTTCTTGGCAGTATCCAGCCATGTCAGCATCCTTCCTGGGGAAATGGACTTTACATTCCAGCCATGCATCTCTAGACTTACAGGGATATTTTGTTTTTTTCAGACACAGCTGTGCCTCTCCCATTTTATGCATCCCTTTCCTCCTACCCCTTCCCTCTTGCTGGAAAGCCCAATTTGCTGCAGGGAATGCAAACAGAAACTCACCACAGAGGTGGGTGATGTGTTACACAGGGGCTTTGAAGTTCCTTTTATTTCCTTTAATCATGGAAAACCACCACCAAAGATAAAATATGCCAGAATTCAGAATGGGACAGGCAGTGGACTAAGATCCAATATATGGAAAATGAGTGTGTACAAAGAAAGAAAGAAAGAAGGGGGGTGGGGGGAGGGGGGAGGGAATGAAAAAAAAAATTAAAAAACAAAAGAGAGAGAAAAAGAAATAAAGAGAAAGGAAAAAGGAGAAAGAGAAAGAGGGAAAGAAAGGAAGAGAGAGGAAAAAGAAAAAGAAGAAAAAGAAAAAGAAAAAGAAAAAGAAAAAGAAAAAGAAAAAGAAAAAGAAAAAGAAAAAGAAAAAAGAAAAAGAAAAAGAAAACAGTAGGAGAAATTCTAATGAGTTTACAAGAAAATTTTGAACAGGAGAGATTGTACATGCAATTATTATATGTTCAGGGCCAATAAAAATACCCTGTGGGACCTCATGTGGAATCAGGTTGGGGTTAAAAGGTTTGAATCTGTGCTGAGAAGGTCATAGTTGCAAGGCAAGAGGCACGTGTCTCCCTGGCTCAACGATGGGTTGCTCTCCTTCCTACAGAAACAAGTAGAAAAGAGTTTGTATGGCTCCACCTCACCGTCCCAGGGCAGGGGAACAGGGCCTGGACAAAACCACCTTCATATGTCCTGTCCACTAAGGCAGGCAAGTGCAATCACGAGCCCCTGCAATACAGCAAACAGAGAGGCAGGAGGAGGCTTCTTGCAGCGACCCCAGTGGCAAGGCAAAAAAAAAAGAAAAAAGACAGTCTGGATTTGCTGAAGCCCACTTCGTTCCTCCTCCTTGAAGACTGCTATGATTCATGTTTTGTGAGGGCACGGAAAAAGTGAAGAGATTTAACCAAAACCACTCAGGAAGTCAGTAGCAGAGACTGAAATAGCTGTCTGGATTCTTGTGTTTTGCATCTGTTTCTCCCAGCAGCTCGCGATGGTTGCTCCTTCTCTTCATTGCAAGGATCGAGCATTCGTTTTGAGACATGAACATCAAGAGGTACCATCTGACCCCAAAGTCCAAATCCCAGCACACAAAAGTGGGGACTTTGCACATCTAAGGGAATTATCTTGGCAGTTCTTAGACCTGGTTTCAGATCTTAAAACAGGGTCAAACCAGGGTAAAGTCACACCCAGGTCCTCAGACATGCTGGTCTCTGCATCCAGACAGCGATGCATCACTTAATGATGCACACTGACAGTGATCTAGAGGCCACCAAAGAAACAGGCTCTATCTGAGCCAGATCCTCTGTCATTGGAATTTATTTGACCCAAATGTCCAGAACTGACATCAGCTTTGTTAGAAAAGAAAGAAAGAAAAAAATATAGATCCCAAGTCTCAAACTTTGGATCTTGAATTTTGTGGCAATTTAGAAGTTAACTTCAGTCCACAGGGTAGGCAGGACCTTGAAGTCTTTCTCCCTGCTCTGTGCACCTGGAGTCATCACCCATCACAAATTTTACAGCTGACAGACCACTGGATTAACCTCTCTAAGGCAGTCGATAGCCTCTTGGAGACCTCACCCACTGGCAAGGCGTATCTGCCAGGAAGGCTTCCAGTTGGACCAAGCACAGGATACGACCACGGTCCTCAGAGCATTATGTTCTAATAGTTAATTGCTCTTGCTACTGGAAAATGAAAAGTGCTTTATTTCCACACCAAATTTGTGGTGGGTGCTTGTGACCAGACTGATCCAGCGTAGCATGTTTCTTTTTTATTTATCTGTTTCACACTCGCTTCAAGAAACTTCATCTGGATTTGGGCCTCACTGTGGTAGGCAGGCTATAAATCCATCTATCCAGTTGCTTAAAGCAATGACTAACCACCCACCAGCCTGGATGGAAACTCGATGACCTGCTCCCTCACACCTGTGAAATTCCTCTGGCTTCAGAGCAGCCCGTCCTGATTTCAAACAGCCGTGGGGACATCAGCTTTCAGCAGAGGGGACGTCTAAATCTTCAGTGCTTACATACAACACTGCAGGATTTACCAGCCATGAAGAGGGGTGTTAGCCTCTCCTGTGAAAGAAAAGGTAAAGAGGGAGGAGGAAAAATGAAAGTCGGCTCAGTGAACAAAGCCGTCGTTGCTCCGCACTTATCAGTTTTGCTCCATATATTTCATTTATGATTTTTTTTATTGACCAAAGGAAGCCCTGGAAACCTTGTTTTCTTTTATGCCGTGGTAACACCGACTCAGTGAGACGTGGGACTGACCATAGGCACATCTGAGCATAATTCACTAAAAATTCCAGTAAATGTTTTTCTAGTATGAAACTAATAGTAAGTAAGCAAACCCACCTCCCCCCGGGGAGCAACTAACCTTGCTGTTACCCGAGAATATTCTGCTGAACTCCACCAGCTACTCTGGCTCTCAAGTGGCACCTCTGGGCTTTGCCGGGTTCACGTTTTTGTTGATGTTTGGTTTTTCGACTACCTCCCTGCGAGAAGCCAGGGATGGTCCCTGCAGTGTGAGGAATCACTGGCTGCTGCTGCTGGAGATCAGGAGCATTTCAGGAAGCAGTCGCCCACCTTGGAGCCAGTGTCTCTGTGGTCTTGTGGTGATCATGTCTCTGCATGCACTGGGTTTCCACCAGTGGAAAACAACCTCCCTGTGGCACTACCTTGTGGGTGGCTGACACCATGTGATTTTGGAGAAAGGGGAGTCTGCAGAGCTGGAGGGAAGAGGGAAGAAAAGGGCCAGACGAGAGCCGACCAGAAAGAAGGAAGGATGAGATGAGAGAAAATAGTAAGGTGGCATCTGTGATGGTGTGCTTCCCCTCCCCAAGCGCCAACCTGATCTTCATCTCCCATAACCCTACCCAAGTGATAACCACCCATGGTGATCATAATGGGTGCATCTAGTCATGATGGCTGCACCTGGCTCAATGTGGTTTCAGGGAGACAGTTAACAACACAATAGCCAAGGGCTAACTTGAGCAATGCTGGTACTGTGGTCAATATGCAAATATGACTATGGGTCAATCAACTTGCCCACCTCAACAGTGAACAGCTCAAGAGCCCTCTGAGCTCTCCTGCATGGGAGCAGGCTGCACACCAGGATTTCCCCTTGAGTAGGGATGCTGCTCAAGGTTACTTCTTGAGATTCAGAGATTCCTTGTCGCAACAGATCCTTGGTAAGTGACTAATAGCATGCTAAACTTTGAAATTCTTAGCTAAGTGATATAAAGG
Organism: Burhinus bistriatus; assembly: GCA_013397275.1. Classification (NCBI taxonomy): domain Eukaryota; kingdom Metazoa; phylum Chordata; class Aves; order Charadriiformes; family Burhinidae; genus Burhinus; species Burhinus bistriatus. The sequence continues at coordinate 141,266 of VYXH01010665.1, read as the reverse complement.
ATTGATTGCACATATATAATCCTTTGACCAGTCTGGGACTAGGATTGGATCCAGCTGCACCTAGACTCCTCTCTGAGAAGGAGTTTAGAAAGCAAGGGGGTCCTTTCTGAACCTCAAGACAATGGGAGGGTCTCCCTGACAGTTCTGTCTGACCCCGTCCTCTATGCAGTAAATAACCAAGTATGCCTTGCCATCTTGAATCTTGTTAAAACACTTGCATTTACCATCAAACTTTGTTAAATCCCTGTTTTGTATCAATAAATGTATTGCTGCTTCTCTCTACCAGTGAAGTGCATCACTCCAGCCACAACAGCATCAGGCAAGGAAAGACTCCTTCCCAGAGTCTCAAGATCCATCTCTATGTGTTCTCCACCCAATCCTTATCCCTCCCCCTTGGGATTTTGATGGCTTTTCCTAATTACAGCAGTAAATTCCTTGCAGGAAACTGTGAGAGGATGCTAGAAATGGGGGGGATGCCTGATATCAAGCAGAAAATTTTGAGGGCTTTCTATTTAACCAAACTCCTGATGAGAATCATCAAGGGCGTATTACAGACATCTACGGTCTGGCTTTGGAGCTTGTTGGTTTATGCTCCACATATCACTGGCAGATGGCTTCAGCTCCTGCTTCCAGCTGAAGTCCTGCCTTGCCCATTAGAAGTTGAACATCATCGTCTTTTGCTTGGCTGGTACAAAAGGAAGTGGTGGGGATCAGGGAGTGGGGCAGGGCAGGGGTCACCCCATTTTCCTGAGCAACCTTCCTTGACTTTGCTGTGCACATCTTCCTCTCTATACACTGTGTCCCTGTAGTTTCCATCCCTTTATCTTGCTGACTGTCAACCCACTAGCCCACGCACACACACAGTGGCTTATCTTTTCACCTTGAACCTTTGGTTCTCATCTCCCCATCTGCCTTCCCTGGCTACCAGGATAATGTTCAGATGGCTGGGCTCCCCTGGAGCAGCAGTGTTTTCCAGTGCTTGGAGTTTACAGCCATCCTGCTTGGAGTCACAGGATGGCACACTCCATAAATCAGCCTCCCAGATTTGTAAAGGCACATTACATACTCCACGTCTTCTAATGACAGTCTCCCAGTTTCCAGGGGTGGGAAGGGGCAAAAGGAAATCAGCATCTCTGTGGATTGACATCATAAGACTTTCAGTAAATATTGTCATCCCTACTAGACTTAAAAGGCTTTTTCTCTTTTTTTCTTTTTCCTTTTTTTTTTTTTTCTAAAGAAAGACTGAAACAAGGTAAACTGCAACTGTTTGCCATAACCCTGGTGAACACGTGCTTCATTCATATGGAACTGCTTCAGACATGCCCTTTTTCTGGAAAGGCATCCCTAAGACACCCCAATGAGAAATTGTTCTCAGCATGAAGGAAGCAGCCTGCATGTAAAGTGCCTCTCTTTTTGCTTTAGGACTTGAAAAGCTCCATAGTCTGGAGGGATTAATTAGAGGAAGGAAAAGCAAAGGGTAAGAGATGCCAACATGCAAAAGAAGATCTAGGCTGTGCAATCAGTGGACTCCACCTCTCTCCGGTGAGCTGAATTGCTCTCCAGGTTTCACTGCCTGTACTCACCTCTTCTCTGCCTGCAGTAGTTTGGACACCAGCACCCATGAACACAGCTAAATCTGAATATCTTCATGTGGGATTCGGTTGCCGAAACATAAGTGTCTATTGCTTTTTGGGATGGTCTGGGGCACCTGAGACAAAACCCAGATGGAGCTGTCAGATATGGCACCTTCGCTCTTCTGGGACAGCAGCAGGTGTGATGTCCTGAGGCTCTGGAGATGACACCAGGAGCCCTGTTCAGCTGCTTGTGGGCAGACATAGGGGACAGACCGATCGAGGGCTGTGGAAACCTCTTCTTCAAGCAGTCTGTGCCACCAAAGGAAAGCGGTACAGCCAGGGAATCCCATGCCTGCTGTGTTCACTTGGCCGGTCACCTGACAGGAACAGCTTGTGTAGGTCACGGAGAGCAGTGAAGGATGCTCCTACTCTGACTTCATGAGGCTTTTATAAGAGACATTAGTGTAATCCTGTGGAAGGGAAACAGAGGCAAAGAGGCCTCCAGGACCTTGCCCACCATCAAAGAAACCAGGCACACAGCTGGAGCTGGGTGCAGGCCCTTGAGCAGGATGTATCCATCCCACTCCAGCCCTGGCTGACATGAAGCAGGAACTCTCTGCCTTATGGGCAGTTTATCAGCAGAGAAAAGGCCTTGATGAGGCATCCTCAGCACCACTTCTGCCCTACAAGGCAGAACCCTTTCCTGAGCAGCAGGCAGCACTCAGAGGGGTAAGCAGTTGGAGTGGGACACACTCAGAGAGAGTTTTCAATCAGCTGCCCTTATTCATTTGGTTAAAAATAAATGCTGACATTGTCAAAAGGCTCTCAGAAACTCACAGGTGCTTGAGCCCTGTTGAAGCTTTCTGGAAATTGCTTCTTTTCTGTTTAACTAAAATAAGAATCCACCCAGGGCAAAAAACCACTCTTGAACAGAAACCACTGGCTATGGAGGCATCCTGCTGCAGGGCTTCCAAGCCTTCGACAAAATATCGCCGATTGGTGGTTTCTTCCCCTGTTTTCCCTCTTGATCCATACAAAAAACATCTCATTTTTCTTGTTTGCCAGTGCATCAAGAAGAGGGAATTAGTGCAAAGACTTTTGAAATTATTTAGTAATAAGAGTCATCTCGTTATTGCAGAGAATTAATTCAGAAGTAGCTTCCTCCATGAGGCTCTTAAACTCATTAGTTTGCTTAGCAAGGTGAGTCAGTTTGCAGGAAGGATGTGTGCCATCCCCTGAGGGTTCTGGCAGCGTGAAATGGATCCTGCAGCATCCTCTCTGGGCAGCTGCACGGTCAACACTACGGGCAGCTCTAGGGCTACAAAAATGTGTTTACCAACATATTCCAAATTTCAAAGTGGCTTCCACTTTACTGGCTTCAAACTGAACCTGTTTCAATGTTTCTAGGTGAATTTTTATCCAAAGCCTTTTTCTGAAATTAAAAATTTCAGAAAGAGGGTTTCAGAGTCGAAAATGTGGGAGTGTTTTGGTTTGAAAAGTTTTGAAAAGTAAGATACCAGTAATGAGATTTCTTCTTCATGAGGTGTAATTCTTCAGAGAAAAAGGAAAATGCTCTTTTCTTCCCCTGAGAAAAGATAAATCCTTGCTGAAAAAAAGCTGAACTTTGCCATTTGTGGTGATTTGCCATTTTGCCATTGGTAAGAAAGCAGTAGAAAAGAAGGGAAGTAAATTTAATTCTTCTGCAATGCTTTTTCTCCATACATCAGAAGGCAGAATTCATCACTAACTCTTGGGAAGAGGTAGACCAAGGCACAGAGAGGTGCAAAGATTTTTTTTGCTCATGACCCTTCACCCATGGAAAGCCCCAGAAAGGCTGTGGAGGTGGGATCTACAGGACCCCACGCACCCTTGGGTGTCTCATGCTGATGTCCCCTCACTGCCATCACCACTCATCCAAGCCCTCAGTGCAACCTGCCAGTCAGAGGATGGGCAGGGCATGGAAATGTTTGCAAACCCACGTCTATTCTGGCAAATTACAATCATAGGAAACAGCATATTGCTATGAAGCCTTTGATTTTAATAGTTCTTCTAGTAGTCTTTTTGTTTGTTTAGAAGCTTAAAAGATTGTTTCCTCTCCTCAAAAAAAAAGAAAAGAGAAAAATCTCCAGTTTTTTCCATTTCTCCTCTGACAAGGAGAAAAATCTTTGTTAAGAATCAGCAGAACCAAGTTATTAAATCAGGGAGATTTATCATTATTTATTACATAGACTAAAGTAACTTCAAAGTTTACGAGCAAGGACTGGGATTCTACTCGGCAAGGGGCTGTGCAAGCACAGTGTAAAAAGATGGGTTCCCACACCAGACAGCTTAAAATAAGAGTGATTAAGGAGTGGAAAATGGAGGTGGACAGTGGGAGCGGTGGTCATGGACAAGTTGGGGATGGGAAGATTGAATGGTAAAAGAAGGAGTGAGGAAGAGGATGAAGGGTGGGCAGGATTCAGAGGCTGGGGAAGAAAAAAGGCTGAGACAGAGCTCACACCAACAGCTGTCACACCAGGGAAAAAAGCCCCCAGTGCAAATGCAGACAGGCATCATCCGTGCTTGATGGCTCCTGCCAGGGGAAAAGGGTATGATAAGTTTTAGCCTCTTTTGCTAAAGCAGGAGATGAAATTCAGCAGCACTTTCTGCCTCCTGGAGCCATTGAACTCACCACCCAAATTCAACCCAAATTGCTGGAAGGGTGGAAGTCTCAAAAACAGTTTTGTTTTGGAGAACCTTACGAAAATCTGTACCTGGGTAGGGGAGAAAAAGAGCCAAAGGATGCCCCAGTGATGAAAGGACGAGCGAGGTGCTCCAGTGGCCAGGTGCAGGGGAAGGGGAGCGGGGAAGGACATTCGCGCTGGGAGCCCTCTCAGGCAGCACTTTCCTCCTTTTTGCAGCTTTGCCATGCACTTGCTTAATCACCAGCATCTGGTTTGTGTTGAAACACACAAGCAGCAGACCATCTTGGAGAGGGTTTGCCTGCGTGTGCACATCTGTGTGTGTAATGTTTGTGTGTTGTTTTTCCGTTCTAGAGGAGTGAAAGGTTAAAGCAGCTGTTTATGCGGAAACAAAAATCTTGGATTAAAAAAGAGTCAGGAGGCAAAAAAACTCAAGTTCCCATGATCTGTTCTTCTGATGAGACACTTTCTAGTTCACGACACTGCATATTAACTGCTTGGACATTTGTGTCCCCCTGCATGTATTTGTGCAGAGGCATGCGTTCTTGTGTGCACAGATGTGTTTCTCATGTGCATATAAAGCATAAGGCCCATGGTAAAAACACAAGAAGGGGGCAAGGGGGCTGCAAAACCCTTTCACATTGTGGTCAACAGCATTTCATGTGCTCTATTTCCCCAAAAAAGGATGATAAAACAAGAGCGGCTCATGGTGGTGGAACCTGGCACCTGTAGGGTAGATACAGAGCCATCATACTCACCTGCAAGAGCCAAACCAGACCTTGACCGGTGTGGCTCCATACACCGGAAACACAAACTTTTTGCTCCCAGATGGCAAGGAGAAATCAGGGAACTGTGATAAAAACTGAGTGCAGGCCAAGAAAGAGCAGCAATCATTTGCAAAATTTTGGCATTTCCCCTCAACCTGGTTTTCAAAACTCCTGCCTTTAAAGCAGAGATCCAAGATCCACGCACTGGGAGAGTCACTGTTGTAGGACACCCAGCCTCTCTCTGGGCCTTCTGGGTGTTGTTCTGGCCTCCATCACACTGGGTGGGAGTTGTTGCAGCCTCTTCCCCATGTCAGCAGAGAAAAATAATCAGTATCAACTTGACATTGGCTGTGGCCACAGTCCAGATACCTCCAGGGTCCTGGGGACAGGAGAAATCCCCCATAGCCATGAGTCACCCGCCAACGGCAGGAGGCATTGCCAAACATATGAAGTCCACATGAACCTCTGATGATGGCAAGCAAGCTCACTTAAACCAGAGGTGGGCAACAAGGCAAAGAGGTATGAAGCCAAACACCCGCTACCCCACAAGGAGTGAACCCATTCAACCTGGCCCAGCATAGGGGACAGCAGCCCAGCTTCTCCCTGCTCCTTCCCAGATGAAACTGGGATCACGACTGGAGCCTCCCTGAATCCCTGGGCAAGACAAGACTCAACAAGTGTCCATCACTCAATGGGACGACAGGTTGTGGCTCATGAAACACCAGCAGTTGAAGGAGGATCAGAGGAGATGGGAAATTAGCATAATGAAATCAACCGGTTTTCCTTGATTAAGGGCTTAATTAAAGTCTTAAGGGTGTAAGGACTCAACTTTGGGGTAGAAAACACACTCATCTGAGGGACAGGAACATCCCTAGACCCATGTTTTCCCTAGGCACTGAGAGGCGAGGTTTCAACAACCTCCAGAGGAGGGATTGTTCCTTGGGCACTCCCCACTTAGGGCTTGCTCAAGCCAGTGACCACAATCCTAATACACCCCTCAGCACCAGGGTGCATGCCATACTTGGGTCTCCATGGATTCCTGGGACTCTAACCAAGTGCTGCAGCTAAGGCAGCTTGGGTGATGCAGGTCCCCAGCCTGTTGCTAAAAGGCAACATGAGATCAAGTCTTGCTGAAGCTGAGCAGGAACAAGGTGAGATGTTACAAGCAGAGCTTTATATGGTTACAAAGGCTGGAGAGCCTTTGATTTAAGGCTATGGTGAGTCACCTTGGCCACCACCAACCAACCCAACCCCAAACCTACAGCTGTGGTGAGGGCAAGATCTTACTGAGGAACGTCCTGCTTTGTCTGGGTCTTTCAAATAGAGAACCCAAAGGGGAGG
>VYXH01010665.1:121811-134874 GCA_013397275.1 Burhinus bistriatus | reverse complement strand
GGGAGGTGAGGGGGGGGTGAGAGGGAGCGGGGGGCAGGGGGCAGCGGAGATAAATTATTGTCATAGCTGAGACTCTGGTTGCTCCCAGGATGTCATATCTCTTGCATTATATAACAACAGGTACCTGTGTGGGTTGGCACGTTCCCAATGCAGATGATATTTCTACAGATGGTCTTTAAAGGTCTCTTCCAACCCAAACCATGCTGTGATTCTATGATAATTCTATATGCAGTGGACATTCATATGCATCACCATGTAGGAAAACCCAGCTCCCCACTAGGCTGGAGCCACCTCTTCTTTTGCAGCTGATTTTTCTTTCCCTCTAGTTTTTTTCCTATGTAGGAGGATGAGAGCTGAGGTGGGTTGTGGAAGGAGAGGAAAAGAGAAGCATGCTGACTTTTGTTATCCAAGAAAATACATGTAAAAGGGGATATTAACAAAGTTATAAATATAGAAATGAAAGCAAAAGTGTCACCTCACTGAACAATGGGGACATTTATGGGGTAAAGTTACCGCAAATTAAGGGCTGGCACAAGCTGACTTGGGATCACAATTTATAGCGTAGCCTAAATCCTGGCTCGCAGACAAGTGGGATAAAGTTGAGTTCATTGTGAAAGTTTCTATTTTCATACCATAGGCAGGGTGAGCTCAGTGAGAGGTGGAAGAAATGACTTGAGGGTCCTGGGGGAGGCTCAGCCTACTTTCCAATATTTGTTAGTCCTACCTAGAACTGTTCTTGTAAAGAGGGAAGTCCCAAGTCAGATTAAGGCTGGATGACCTTCCTGATCAACTGGTAGAGCTAGGATTTAAGGAACAGTGAGTCCCTCCATGCATTCAGCTGGATTTTAACCCAAGGAGCGATGCACTTTTTACCTATGCTGTCCAATGCTTAACATGACAAATCTGCCCAGGGATGTTCATGGTGACATCCTCCACAAGGGAAGGGATAGAAATGAGGCTGCAGGCTCAGCTCAACAGAGTGTTGAACAGATGTACAGGAAGAAACAAGAAATTGCTATGTCAGGTGGAAATTCACTCAGCCCAAATTCCACCAGTGCAAGTGGTGATGGGGGTAGAATTGTTCAGCAAACACTAGACCAGAGGAACTAGATGAACAAAACTCCTCCTCCAGGTGCTCCAAGTGCCAATGCTGGGATGATGGACAGGCTAAAGGAGGTGGCACACAGTCCCACTGTGCTTGGTGCCTTGTGAAACCTCTGTGCTGGGCACAGCTGAATCTGTATTTGAGACAAGAGTTTTCAGCAAGGAGAGCAAAGGCCATGATGAAACGAGGAGAGCACATTAGCCGGCGTGAATAGCCGTGGCCCACCAACCCACATGCTTTCATAGGAAACATAAGGGTTGCAGAGGGATCTCAGGGAATAAACTAGGGGAATTTTTGAAGATTCACCTCTGGGAAAGCTCCTTACACTCTCTCCTGTGTTGTCCATGGGGAGCATTGCCAGATCAACCACTGGTTTGCTCAGTCCTTCAGTTTAGAGAGAGTCAACCACTTCTTAAGTCTGCATCCCCTGGTAGCAGAGGTGTACCATCACCTCTTCCATGTATAATGGGATTTCAGCCCATTTCAGGTGTAATGGGATTTCAGGGCTGTAGCTGTAAAATAACATCAGTAGTAGAAACATCAGTGTCTCTGCGTGTTCCCTCTTCATCCTAGGTACTGCCCTTGCCTCAGTATCTCCTGCCTGTGACAAGAGGAAGCAAAGTACCGAGTCTTCTGTGAGAGTTTAGGATACAGGTGCAAACAACTCTCCATCATGATTCACAGTTATTGCCTTTACCATCCGGAATGAATATGAGCAAAGACTTTTATATTATATAAACCATAAAGCACTAATATGAGAAATTTTGTGGCTTTGCTTTTATTTTTCATAATGAAAAGGTAAAATCTTAACATAGATTTGTAGCAGCCAAGTGTATATGTGCAGTGATTTTATTTACCTTAAAATCAAGACTGATTTAAGCATGGCTACTTGCCAGGGGTATTAAAAAATATTAAAATCAAGCTCAGCTACTGGGCTCTAAAAATAACATTTACTGATAAATTCCGAATGTAATACTAGCCTCCTAGGGGCTATTTCAAGGATGTTGTCTGCCTCAGGACAAAGTGCATGGGGTTACCCAGGTGAGCAAGTTACAGGCTGGTGAGGTGATGTCTCATGGCATAGCCATGCTCCAATAGCAATTTCTAAGGTGGGTCTGGACTGTCGCAGCTCCCAGCGCTCCTGAGGCTGTCAGACACAACTCCATCTGTTCACAACAGCAGAAGCCAGGGTACAGTTACAGTAAGTACTATGTGCCCTCAGGGATGGTGGAGAAGGAGGAGGAGAAAAAGTGAATCGTGTCTGGAATCTGACCCCACCGAGCAGTTATGGTTTGTCAAACTTCATGGTCGTCCACCACAGAGATAACAAGACTAGAAGTTTCCATGGGAGCTGGGCTTCTTAGGGAAACAATTCATCAGTTTACTCTCTTAATACTGCTTCAGGTTAGTATTTATACGCTTGAAGGGTCCCATGCTCCTGGACAGAGCTGTCCAGGAATTGCTGCTCAGGACACAGGAGGAGGAAAGAAGAGATGGTATCTTCTGAAGGCCTTCACTTACTTGCTCTGCTAGCAAGAAAAGATTAGCGCTATAACAGTTTGGGCCAAATATTGATCTAGCCCAGCATCCTTTTTCCTGCAGAGGCCATAACAGAAGGAAGCAGAGAGAATCTAAGAAGATGGCGCACATTGCATGGGTCTTCTGGTTATGTCCTCCAAGCACCTGGCCCTCAGCAGGTGAAGGATTTATGAAGCAAGAGTTTCCATTTGGATCATGGTCTAGTTGCCATTGCCATTAATGTACAAAAATGGGCAAGATGACTGTTGGAAGTAGGATGAAACTCAAAGCAAACCAAGGAAGCGGCCCTTCATACACGGCAGAATCGAGATGTACAGTGGAGCTGTGAAAACCACAAGGTTACATGGCTTCTGGGGATGACAGGACAAGTTCATGGAAGCAAAACCCATGGAGGTTTGTTAAATAGAGATGTAATCTCTTTCATAGGAATTCCCTGATTTGCAAATCACTGGAGTCAAGGAGAGTATTCTGCAGATATATTCCTCTGTGCTTACCGTGATATCACCCTGATATCACCCTGATATTTGTTGGTCTAACCTAATACACTTGCACTTTTGTCTTTATTTTCATGACAATAGGAAATGCTATTGAGTTTGGCAAATCAGTCCTCCCAATGTGTCTCATTCTCCATGTGTCATCTGAGAGCTGTGACGCTTCCTTGCCCAGGAATGGTGATTTATTGGAGAATCCAGAAAGGCAATGACTCAAGGCTTGAGAAATGCACCTTGCATGGCCAGGAAATAAAAAACCCCAACCTCTTTTATTTAATCAAGATGACTGGTAACTTTTCACCTATTTTTAACTACCAAAAATAGTCCAAATCAGCTGTCTGGCCTCCATCTATGGTCAGTGGGAGAGATCAGCAGCTTCAGAGGGTCAAAGGCTTAAAAAAGATCTTCATCTTTTGCTCCTGCAGCTTCGAGGCAAGAGAAACCGAGTATTGCATCAGGGTGGCTCAGAGCCTGGCAGAGGTCAGTCTTCTGCTCCTGAGATTTCCTACACCATGCAATCTCTTTTGCAATGCATCACACTCTTTTTTAAATTATTTCAGGGCTGACAAATAGGAGTTACATTTTGGGTTTGCGAATTAAATAAAGGTTTTCAAGAAGAGTTCCACAATCTGCAAAGGGAACTTTTTGTTTCGAGTCAAAGCCAAACGTTGTGCTACATTACACACACACACACATGCACTTACTTGTTTTGTTTTGTTTTGTTTTGTTTTTCAGGCTCAAAAAGCCTGAAAAAGGGTCTTTGTTTTCCACACCAGAAAATCAAATTTCCTAACCTACTCCAGCCCCCAGTTTTTCAGGTCATTTGCTGAAAAGAAAGAATCATTATTCACCTATCTCTGTGTACTATAAATGAACTCCACCACTGCTTATAAGAATATGAACATTCTCAGACTGCTTCAAAATTGGGCATTTGTACAAAGCCTTTCACACAACCTGTGTGCCATGGCCGCTTCCTCCACAGTGCTCCTCCAGGCAGGCTGATTTTTCTTTCTTTTGCTTGATTTGCAGGCGTGACTCTCCAAGCCAGACCAGGCTCCCCTGTTACCAGGAGTGTGCAGGCTCATTTTAAACCCACAGCAGAAATAGAGAAGTTCTGAGTGCAAAGATCTAAACTGGGAGCACTGCAAACTCTTTTTGCTCTTTACCCCACTGGGTGAGCAAATAAACCCACCCACAACTGTGGTGCCTGGGTGGACTGGGAAGGAGTAGTAGGAAACTGCTGGAAGGGCAGAGGGGGAATGGAAGAAGATACAGGGGAAGAAGCTGACAGCTACAAAGACATGAAAGGTGGGGTTAACGAAAGAGGAGAACAGCTCAGAAAATGCTTTCAATGGCACGTGATAATCAAGTATTTGAAGAAAGAATAAAAATAAGAAAAGAATAAGAAATTAGAGGTTTGGCTGCTTTGTAATGTCAAATTTTGCCCTTTATCTCTATTCAAAACTCCCATTCAGGGCAGGGCTGCTGTTCTGACTGTCTTGAATCTCCAAGGTGAAAAAGTTGGATAAACCCCTCAGCCAAACTCCCTGGCTGTTATGCCAGAACTAAAACGCCAAAAAAAAAGAGGCAGAGAAGGGAAAAATGTTATCAACATTTTCTCAGCTGAAAAAAATGAGGTATAATGAGAGTTCAAGCAAAATTTTGGAGTAATTCTGGCAGTCTAAAAGGTGGGCATTTCTGTCCATCAGCTTTCAAGGAAACCCAGCCCAGCTCCCAGTGAGGGGAGGTGAAACCTGCTTGCAGCAGTTACCTGGAGCCTGCTGGCTCCAGCATCCGGAACTTTTGAACATGAGATCATTGGCAGGTGGATCCCGGCACCAGGAGCCTGGCTGGAAATGCCCATGGCTTAGAGGGAGGTGGAGTCGACCCTTTGCTCCAAGTTGAGCTTGCTGTTCCCATTCCTCACTTCCCAAAAGCAGCCCTGAAATCTGGGATCGATTGGCCACGTGGAATCAGGGACAGCATTGTTTCAAGGACCACTGGACCTATCCAGTTGGGATACCCTGGGGAGTTATGTCAGCTTTCCAGCTCCTTCCTCCTGCCAAAGCGGTGGGGAGCATCTGAACCTGGCTCGGCATTCTTGGGAGTCTCCTGCTTCATACCTCTGTGACAACGCAAGGGGCTCAGCATACGTACGCCAAGTGCATTGAGCCGTGGTGCCTGGAATGCATTTCTGCTTGCGATGACACATTTCCCGCGGTGGCATTCGTCATTGTGCACAGCCTATTAACTTCGTCACTCAAGAGCATTTGCATTACAGCAGTCAGAGTCCAAACACGATGCTGTAGTGTAAATGCCAAAGCCTCCAGAAAGGGCAGGAATCATACACAGATTAAATGTAAAAAGAGCTGTGGTTAGACGGGAGATTCTTGGACATACCAGTCACTCCAAAAAACATATTCAAGATGTTGTAACAGCAGCAAATGATGGATTTTTCCTTCTTTTTTTCTCTCTTTTCTTAAACCAGGCCATAGTACTGAAAATTCCCTGCCTGAAAGCTTTCTGATGGCAGCATAATGGAAGCTGAACATGCTCTTTACGTGACAATAATGGCTATATTTCCACTGGATTAAGTGGCATTAAACTATGGCTTATCTAGCCTTTGTGTTTAGGTACAATGAACCTGAACAGTATCTTTCTTGCACCATAGGTCAGGAAAAGAGCAGGGATGACAGAGCCTGGCTGAACCTAGCTCCCCTCAAGGACAGCCCAGAACCTCTCTGATTTTGGGTGATGGAAAACACCTTTCCAGGATAAACTCTTGTGCAAAAGAAGAACAGTCTTAGTGCCTGGAAGAAAGATGTTCCACAGGAAAAATGGAGAAAGAGTAGGAGACAAAAGAAGGGAATTTGTGTCTGTAACCCAGCTTGCTTATCACCTGCGATGGGTCAGAGATGAGGTTGTCCTGATGACATGGCACATCCTAGGCTCATCACTCTCACACCAGTGAGGGCACAGTGCACAGCAAGCAGGTGAACCCCCCAAATGTGGAGACGTGCACCCAAAATAACCCTTTTTCCTTCCATTCCACAAGCACACGTCTTGTCAGCATGCAGCACCAGCAAAGCAAGCCTTGGAAACATTTCAGCGTCAACGTCCCTTCCACATGGCCATGGGACATGAGACAAACAGAAGCCAGGCTCGGAGGTAAAGAGTAAAACAGGGGGGGCTGTGGACTATATGGCAACAAATGTTATTTGTTTACCTTCCCTGCCAATAAAATCCTAACATGGAAATAATGAATGGAGCTTGCAAATTAGTCACTAGAAATCGCTTAACTCGTAAAAAATTATTAGCCCAGAAACAGAGGTTTGGAGGAAAAAGAGGTGAAAAAAGCCAGAGGAGCTCTTGTCTTCAGACAAACGTTTTTTACACTGAAATTAATGGGGGTCGTGTCAGGGCATGGAAACCATATAAAACAGAGCAGAGAGGGGAAAACTCTTGCTGAGGAAGCCAAGATGAAGTGAAGTTGGATTTGGGTCAAGTAAGCATTAAAACACTGTCAAGAAGCCTGCCTTTTAGCCAAAAAATCAAATTCCAGATAGAAGCACAGATAGAAAGAGGGTCTGGTTTTTTAAAGTCAAAATCCAACAAGAACAGACGATTCTCAACCATGGCTGTGTTTTTGCACAGCTAAAAATAGCTTCCTTGTTAAACATGTCTCACAGATTTGTAGTTTTTCTTAAGCATTGCAAGACTGTTCGTATCAAAGATCTTTAAGAAGAGATTCATTATGCTCACAACCTATGCTGTTCTGCTATGTGCTCCTCTGTATCTATTGCCACAAGTGATTTTGGGATGCAATCTCTATTTTCAAGCGTAATTTATATGTATGAGCACCTCAGAGGGACTGGAATGAGGACTGGGCATGGCACTGACCACTGTTGGGACTTCCCTTCTCAGCTGCCAAAGTCACATCCTAAGGTGGTATGTGGATTCATAACTCCTGCAGGGAGATCTGAAACACTGACTCTGCCTTCTCAAAGGAATGAGGTAGAAAACACTTTGATTTCCAGCACTTCCATTTAATTTGTTGTGGGATGTTTTTTTTTAAGGCAGGGGCAGTACAGGTTGAAGTATTAACACAGGAATGTGCAGACCTCAAATCCATCCTGAGCTCCATCAGTGATGAATGTAGTCCTGAGCAAGCCTGTTCACCACTCCAGAGCTCAGCTGACCCCAGGACTTTTCATTCAAGCTTTAGGAGCAAAGACCATGATTTAGAGTGGCTGTACAGAGCTTCCCACAATGGGAAGAGGGGGCAGGGCACTGCCAATGCCTGTCTGATCAAATGGGAATCCCCGTTGCACAAGGAAATGAAAACCAGGCAAAGCAGAGACTCTACCAGTGTAACCGGTACTATTCCTGCTTCTCCCTTGTAGCTGCCATGAGGAAACCAGTGATGCTACAGCATCCCAGGGACTGCAGAAGCTCCATTCCAGCTGCAAAATATGAATACGGGCACTCCAGTCTCCTCCAGGAAACTTTAACGAGAAGAGAATCAACCATTATGATGGTTCAGTGATGATTTAATATTTCACTCATTTTATTAGGAGAGAAGCTGGTTTTTTCTCTCTATTCCTCTTTTTTTTTTTCTTATTTCCTTTTTCTTATTCCCAAAGGTCATGCTCAGGGCATGGGAAACAGCCTAAAGGTGGGAATTATCTCAAAGTGCCTCTTGAGCAAGTTTGCCCCACAATTTACTTTGCAACAGGTATTTACGAAGCAGCAGGGAATGGCACCCAGGCTCAAAAATGGGCCAGATTCCCATGGTATCCAACTGTGTTTTTTCACAAGCTATGACTCTTCAAGGAAAAAGGAAAAGGAGAGAGGGGAAAAAAATTTAAAACTACATTACCATACACAATTAAAGACACCAGTTGTCACAGGTTGTCTGGGATGAATCTGGCGTTTCGTATGAAATCTCAATTACATTGAGAGTACATTCTTTTCTTTTTCTTGGGGGCTGGGGGGGGATAAAATTGCAAGCAGGCCTCCAAAGCTTGCTCTACCACTGGACTGTTTTGAAACTTAAGTCCTCTACACCAGCAATTGCCTACTGTACCCAGAGTCACAGATGCCTCGTGGCCTTGCTTTAAATTAAATCCAGGCATTGCTTTTCATTCTCGTCTTAAGCCCCTGCTGCAAATTGACAAACAATGCCCTTTGCCAACAGCTGCTAACAATGCTGCTAATGAACATTCATCAGGAAGAAATAAACAGAGGAAGATGAAAAAGCTTGAGGGGGAAGAGGGTGCTTTTGCTGGGGTTAGAGTTGTCTCTGCAGGCATTATTAGAGTTCAGCATTTAAACTCAAAATCAGCAGCTAACCTTTGCAAGAGCAAACTGGACCAAAGGTGCAGCTGTGCTGAGAAGTCCAGTGGGCACTCAGTAGCTTTAAGCACTTCCCCTGTTACAGGCAACCATCAGGACAATTTATCTGGGCTTATTTCCATGTGGTTCAGTTTGGCTGCCACGTGGACACTCTTGCAGAGACTTCAGGTGGGTGCTAAGGGATTTTGCTGGGTCTCAGCCAAATTGAGCAGTGGCTTAATTCTGAACCAGAAAGGCCAGCATGACTTTAGTACAGTGTGGCTGACCCCCTGTAAAGCCATGCCTTCAGCTGGTTTGGAGTGTCTTATGTAAAAGAAGAAGGATGAGAGTGGCTGAGGACCAGGACAAGTGGTGGGGCAGTGCAAGGCAGGATTAAACCTGCCCAGTGCAGGAGACCTCATATAGCGCTAGGCATGATGGAAATGCAATTGATGTGCCAATGTGAATAGAAAGTCTCCTGATGCTTTTGGAAGATGAGAAAACCAAGGCATTCTGTGAACTAGGGTCAAGCTTTCAAAAAATCCCTAGTAGATAAGCCTCTTTTTTGGAAACCAGCACCAAAAAGGTAAGTGTGGATGTGTTGATCAAACTGAGTATCTCTTAGCCCAACATTTCCTCTTTCATTGTGACCAAAAGCAGATGTTCCAGGCTCACTGAAAGACCGGGGCAGGCATAAACGATGCCCCTGCACAGACTTGAGGCCAAGTTGACATGAATTCCCACCAGGAGCACCCTCAGAAGCCAGCTCTGGACCTGCCCAGTTCATAGGGAAGTCACAGGACTGGTGTGCAGCAAAGAGGATGGTCATGGGTCCTTTCCAGAAGAAATCCCTATATTATCCATTGGGATTTGACCAAAGTATTCCTTGCACTGAATAAAGGCAACCTACAAAGCTTGAAAGCTTGTTGACGCATCCAAAGACAGCTGTGGGATTTAAGGCATTAGGTCCATATTTGATCTGGTGAAAACAGCCTAGACAAACCCTGTGGATGTCCTAGAGGAACAGCAATGGAAGGATACTGGTCTCAAAAGGACTAGTCCCTGGTATTTCAATACCACATCACAAAACCCCACTGCAGGTGTATCAGCCTGTGGCTTTCTACCACCCAGTCTGTGCTGCTTCATGTGCCCTTCAAAAGATCTTAATTCATCTGCTGTGGGCAGGTGTTGCATGACCCAAAGATCACAGTGTATGGGGAGATGTGACCAGTTAACTCTTATCAGTTTTGTGGTGCCTAAAAATACTTTCAGAGGGCCCTTGGCAGATGGTCTCTCTCAGAAGATACTATCATTTGGGAGGTCATGTGTTCAGAAGCTCTGAGAAGGATTGTCCCAAAGCATGAAGAGCTGAAACAAGCCCCTGGATGAAATCCAACTACTTACAGTTGGCATAGAGTCTCCTGCTACAACATCAGACAGAGCTATTTTTTGTTGTTCTGGTCTGTTTAACACTAGAGGGGGACTGTGCTTTACTGGGACTCCCAGTAAGTTTATCAGTACAGCCAGGAGCCTTGCCTGGGACGTCTACTCCCATGGTTCCTGGCTGTTTCATTCTGGCGAAATCTATCTGCTACTTTTTTCTCAGCAGAGGAGGATTTCTCTTTATGTGCCATTTTTCCCATTCCTCTGGCAATATCTACCAAGCCACAGACTTTAAATGCCAGCTGGATTTTTGTTCTCATTTCCAGGGCAAAAAGATTTACAAGGAGAACTGAAGAACTGGTAATATCTCATCTTGGAGGATAATGATTTGACGGGACATTTCTCTTGTGCTGTCTCCAGCAGCTATGTAACTATCAGCCGTTGCAGTAATGTAGGTCAGATACTTTTTACAAATTTTAATTTGCATTCCAATATTTATATAAAATCCACTTACTGAGGATGATTTTGCATTCCCTTTCCATGGATGAATTTGTTGGCAGGAATATTTGAAGAACAACTACTAGGAAGTCTTGTCTGCAATGAAATTTCTGAATTTTCAATATATTCCACCAAATTACATTACAACCACCTTACTAGAAAATGGACTTGTGTGCCCCTTGTGTCAGAGTCACTAACTTTCCTTTTCTTGTAACTTATAAATCAAAATACTGAATGACTAAGACCCATAGGACTCATTCCAGAGAACATAGAAAATAGGCAATATCTGAGCCTGGAAAGCCTCAGTCATATGTCATATCCTTGGTCTGGAAACTGTCTGCACTTGACCTGCATACAAGCCTGTCTTGACCAGCCAGATCCATCTTCAAGACTATAAGTTGAGGTATGGACAGCAACATCATCACACAAGCAACTACAGAGGCTCCAAAAGATGGGCAGGATCATGTGGAGCTATTGCACAGGGTCACCAGGTAGAAGGTCTGCCCCACTGTTCCCTGTGCCAACACTAGAACCACAAGCAGACTAGACTGGGAGCTGGCTCTTCAGGGTTATGCTCAGCCAGTTGAGCAGAACCAGCCTGGACTTGGGGGTGAACATCTCATTTGCTGCATGAACAATGAAGCTGTCAGCAGAAATAGTTTGGAGAGCATGCATCAGGAGAAATGCTATTTGTAAGCCAAAGATTTTGATGGCTAAATTACTTTGCTGCAAGCTACAGCCTTCACTTTGATATCTGCCACCCTTGTAAATGCTGTTCCTCCACTCAGATGCTTTGCCCATCAATTTTGTGATTTGGGGCAGAGTAGCTCCATCTCCAAACTTGTACAAGGTCTTGCTCTAGTGAGACTTGATGTTGACTGGCCCAGAGGCCAACACAGTTAATTCATACAATTCTCGATGAAATAAACCTTGAGAAAGAGGAGTCAGCTTAGTATGGCATGGGAGCAGAAACAAGCAGTATTTCTTGGACGGCAGAAATCTCTAGAAATGACTATTTGATGGGCTGTCTTTTACGGTGTGTTTATTTTATTTTTAACCACGAATATATTTGTAATCTCCTAAGCACAGGCTTATTTCCCCTGCTGTGTGGTAGTTGCCCACCAGATGAGTTCATTCATGTTATTCTACAGTAGCTCCTAGATGCTCTAACCAAAGTCAAAGCTCTCCCAGGTGTTAGGTGCAAGAGTCCAGACCTCAAAGAGCTTGCAGGTCCACCAAGAGGAGACAGATGGAGAGGCACCAAGAAATAGGGAGCAAGGTGGCTTGACAGTGGTCATTCAGTACGATTAGCAGTGAAGATGGGGAAAGTCTTCTGAAAGCCTGGCCTGTTTCACCCTGGAGCAATCAGATAGCTGACGCTAGCACCATGACGCTGAGAACCAAGCTGTCAAGATGTTCCCAACACCCAAAAATATCACCTCTCCAGAGACTGGGACAAAGAAACAAGTCATTCGTCATGTCAGCACGTCTAGTCCCAGGCTTCTGCTGCTGGGGAGCACAGTAAGGCTGGAAAGTTTCACAGCTCTGGCCACAGCGTGCGGGGGATGGCGGGGGGGTGGCACATCTGGATGCACTCGGGGCTGGTGTGGTGGCAGCTGTTCTAGGCGCAGCTGTCAAACTGAGTAGGTCATCCCTTATCTGGAACCAATTTCTGAGAGATTTTTATGCATAAATTTGAGACCAAAGTCTGCTTGGCACCTTCTCTTCTGGTTTCCCCTTACAGCTGGGCTTCTATTCCTTTTACAGGCTTGTCCTCAGGAGGCTTAAAAATAGATGCAGAGGCTGCAGCACTGTAAAAAGAACCTCACAGCTCTTCCAAGGGCCTTGCTGAAGGGAGGGAAGGGAAATCTGCTCTCCTTGGAGCAGGGAAGAGCATGAATGGAAGAAGTGGCTGCGGGAACCCAGTGGGAATAGACACTGAGCTGTGCTTACCTGTGTAAACCCCCTGCCAGCTTAAGCAGTGCTGGTGTTTCCTTAGTATAACAGCTGGGAGAGAGACACCCAAAAGCGGATGTATGGCCGGGCAGATTATGGCTTAGATACAGAAAAGTACATTAGTTTGTGTGTCGGGACTCGAGTGGGGTGTGGGGGTTTATGTCAAAATGTCTGATCTCTCATTGCAACTACTCAGGTGCCTCACACAGAGACCCCTTAGCACCAAAACATAGGTCATTTCACACAGTTTTAGACATCTACAGGGTGGATGGCCCCATGTGAACTAGTTCCCTGGGCTCCTTCTCCAGCCAGCAGAGAGGAGGCGCCCCTGGTGTGGTTTTGAAGAACCCAGTTGCCATCACATGAAGCTCATCAGATCCACAGCATCAGCAAGACCTGAGCATCTTTTTAGTAGCAGGAGCAACTCTCTAGTTCCTACGTAGAATCATAGAATCATTGAGGTTGGAAAAGACCTTTAAGATCATCTAGTCCAACCATTGACCCTACTCTACCAGGTCCGCCACTAAACCACGTCTCTGAGCATCGTATCTATGGGACTTTTAAACACATCTAGGGATGGTGACTCAACCAGTTCCAACGTTTGATAACTCTTTCAGTGAAAAATTTTTTCCTAATCACAGAATTTTCAGAGTTGGAAGGGACCTCTAGAGATCATCTAACCCAACTCCCCTGCTGACGCAGGAATGCTTAGAGCACATTACTCAGGACTGCATCCAGGTGGGTCTTGAAAATCTCC